>JASDQU010100403.1:382206-393004 GCA_032191745.1 Picea mariana
CAAACGTCGCCATTTGAAGCATGTTTTGGCTATTTGCCCAAATCTCCTTTAGATTTTATCTTTGGGAAGGATATTGCTATTGATGGTCAATATGACATTGATAGGGCAGAAAATTTCATTGAACAAATTCAGTCGATACATCAAATGGTGCAAGAGCAATTGGAAAAGAGTTAAGCCAAGTATAAGACGAGACATGACAAGCATCGTGTTGATCATAGTTTCCAAGTTGGAGATGAAGTTTGGCTTTACATTAGTAAGGAGAGGCTTAAAGGAGAAGGTAAAAAAATGAAACCAATTCGATATGGTCCTTTTAAGATTATTGACAAGATTGGTAACAATGCTTTCCGTTTAGATTTGCCTCCTTATATGCAAATGTATGTAATTGTTAATGTTGAGAATTTGAAATTGTATGAGCCTCCTTTGATTGATGATCAAGGAGAGCATGTTCAAATTCCTTCTATAGATAATTTCTCCCCAGAATATCTTACAGAACTGCATGAAGACACAATCCTTGACAGGAGAATGCGAACTTCAAAACAAGGAAATGTGGAGTATCTTTGAGTTGGTCTTAAAGGTACAAATACAAGCAAAGCCAAGTGGATTGAGGTTGGAAAGGTGAGGGAGCTATATCCTCATCTTCAGATAGACTGAAAATAGTCTTTTGGAGGTCCAAAAGCTTTCCAATGGGGAGGTGTGATCCAGGGGATCAAATTTTGCTCAAAAATTCAAAGTGCTCAGAATCACTTCAAATCAAACAAGAGCATAGGCCTCATCATTACGAACCCAACACAACTCGTTTGGGTTCAAGCGGACGTCAGGAGTGAGAGATATCGCATTTTGTTCAAAACGACAAACAGGCAAAAAAAAGGGATGCTGACTGTGAAGTCCGTACAGTCCGTACGGTCCGTACGGATGATGATGTGGCAGTCTGTATGACACGTGGCAAGGCCGAGTGGTGGACAATTGGCAGATGTGGATGAATGTTATTGTGACACGTGGCACCCTGTTATTGGTTGCTTGTATAAAATTTATTTGGAGTCCACCAGATTCGACCTCGTGACCTCCACCCACATGTATAGCCTTTGCAAACTCTGCGCTGCCAATGTGCCCCACCATATTCCTTATTATATATATGGTTTCACATAAATTTAAGTTTGAGTTGTTGTGTGTTGGTGTGGGGGTCTGGGCTGGGGCTTTGCCCCAGCCCCCGGACGCATATATTGTTGTCATATGACCATATGTTATACCGTATGTGCGTGCGGTTTGAATTTGGAATTCGGTTCAAACAATTATGCAAACCAATGCCTGCCACTTGTCACGACCACACTTGCTCTTAAAGTTTTAGCCCCGTTTTGTGTTTGCGCGTGGTCACATGGGCCACATGACCTTGGCCTTGGCGGTTAGGGGCTAGGTGTGCCCATAACCATCCTACAGTTCACATCGTTTATGCGGTTGCGCCTGGTGCTGAGTTTTAACACTTAAATGTGCGTGGGGGCTAGGTTGAGCCAACAAGGGTGCAATTTGTCGATCCAGAGACAACAAGTTTGAAGGGGAACTTCCAAGAAGCCTATCTTCTTCAATTTTTGGCTAAATGAGGTGCCGAAAAAGCCCAGCTAGGGGTTTTGGGACGTTCTGGAGCCATTGGAGCCATCTATCTGGCATTTTGAAGCACATTTTTGAGAAATTTGAGCAAATAATACACAATATCCATTGGAAGCTGGACCAGGAGATGTAGCCCAAGAGAGGGGTGAACTCCTTTATCATTTGTTGTGTTATGTGTTTTATGTTCACTGTTTATTGCTGCTATTTATATGCTTGTTGAATGAGTAATTTCTATAAAAGTTGTGTTGCAAATTTGATCCATTTGCATTTTAACACATGAATTAAATCTTGCAAATAATTTCAAGAATACAAGTCTTCTTCATTTTTAGATCATCAGTGGTATCAGAGTGGTTTTCTCTTTGTCATTCTTAATGCATGTCCCTAATGAGGTTAGGGTACAAAGAATTGGGTCTCGAGCTTGTTTCTCTTGAGGAAAAAAGCTCTCGCATGCCCAAACGACCTCTCATAGCGGGAGAAAAGAAAGACGGAGGGATATGAGATCCCTTCAAAAATTTTCTCAAGGAAGCCCTCACACAACGAAGGAACAAGATGATGGATAGTTTTGCACAAATCCTTCGGCGATTACCAGCAGGCGACGCATCTTCCTCAAATGGTGGCATCGCCCCATTCAAGGTACACATAAACTTCTATATTCCTATATTTGAAGGTTAGATAGACGCATATGCTGTAGACAAATGATTGAATCTGCTAGAAGGGTATTTCTTTGTCCATAGCTTCTCAAATAGAGAAAATATTACTTTTTCACTCCTCAAAGTCATTCCCCATGTTAAAGATTGGTGGGAAAATTTCTGTGAGCAGAAGGAAATAGAGGAACCCTCATTATTTACAGTCATGGTAACTTGGGAGTCCTTCATGGATGATATTAAGGAACAATACTAACCTGTTGGAAGTTATGACAACCTCTACACAAAATGGACCACACTGCAGAAAAAAAGAGACCAAGCAGTGCCTGAGTTCACAAATATCTTCCATACCTTGTGCAGCAAGTTGGGTATCAAATATTCTGAGCAACATCTAGTGCTCAAGTATCGCGGCGGTTTGCATAGATACATCTAGGATAAAATGGAGTTTCTGAACATCTCATCCTTAGGCGTGACCTACCGATATGCCATCAAAATCGAGCAGAAGCTCAAACAAAAGACGTGAAAATTTGGGCCTGGGAACCCCTCACAGCAAAAGCCAGGAAAGGGAGGCCCAAACCCACAGAACAAAGGATAAAGCAAAGATGAACCGCCTCAGGAAAACCAGTCCAGTCTGCAAGCAAAGAAGGACACCAGAAAGACAAAGAAAGATATCGGGAAGTGGTGCAACTTCCATAAGAGCCCCTGACATAATGTTGCTCATTGCCACTCAAAGCAGTAACCGGTGGCTGAGGTGAAAGCCTCTGAATCAAATGTAGGTTCCAACTCTGAGTCAGAACCAGAAAGCAGAAGAAGGATCATTGACGCAGAACCTAGTGCTATCATTTCTACCATCAAGGTCCATTTCGGTGAACCAGATGAGCCAAAGGAAGGCGGGCGCCTTTTTCATTCACAGATGTGGGTGAAGGGTACCTCGTTGCATTTCATTGTTGATAGAAGTATCCAGAAGAACCTCATCTCAATGGAGGTTTTCAAGTGACTCGCCCTACCGAAAACATCGCACCTGGAACCCTACACCATCGAATGGCTCCACCAAGGAAGCAACATCCACGTCAACCAACAATGTCACCTGTCATACGACATCAAGCCCTTCAAAGATGAGGTATTGTGTGATGTTGTCCCTCTCGAAGTTTGTAATTTGTAATGTTCTTTTGGTCCAACCACATTTATGGAAACACCATGTTGCATATGAGTCTAGGCCTCGTAGTGTTAATATTCCTTTGAACAAGGAATTGTACAGGATACCCGAGGCAGTCCCACCTAGTGCTATTTCCTTGATCTCTGCCAAGCAATGCATGAAGGTCATCTATTAGACGGGGAAGATTCGCTTCTTCGTGATTCACTCTCAGAATGAGCAAAAGATCTCAACCACAACTAGAGTCTCTACGACTGACCTCTCCACACAACAAAAGCAAGTGGATAAGGTCATAGAAGAATACTTGGATATCTTCTCCTCACCTACCGGAGTACCTCTGCACTATCAGGTCAAGCACCCCATCGATCTGACTCTCGGCACACCGCTGCCCAATGGGCCAGTCTACTGCCGCTCTTTGTTAGAGAATGAGGATATCAAGCGACAGATCCGATAACTGCTCCACAAGGGGCACATCCTTCCCAGCTCATCACCTTGCGGGATCCCAATCATGCTGGTACAGAAGAAAGATGAAACCTGGCAACTCTGCATTGATTACCAGTCCCTAAACAAAATCACAGTCAGAAATCGGTACCCAATTCCCTGAGTCGATGACCTCCTTGATCAGCTCATGGGGGGGAAATACTTCGGTAAGATTGATCTGAAGTCTAGATACCACCAGGTCCCGATAGAACAAACAGATGTATGGAAGATCACTTTCAAGTCAAAGGAAGGTCTTTTTGAATGGTTGGTCATGCTCTTTGGTTTAACAAATGCTCCAACCACTTTCATGAGGATGATAGATGACATCCTGCGACCATTCAACGATAATTTTGTAGTGGTGTATCTAGATGACATTCTCATTTACAACAAGACTTGGGAAGAACACTTGCAGCATATTCAACAGGTTCTGCACACCCTACGACGGTACAAGCTATACACCAACTTGGAAAAATGCTCCTTCGGCATGGACATGGTCCTTTACCTGGGATACATCGTTGATTAACATGGTGTACATGTCGATCAAGCCAAGATCCAAGTCATCCATGACTAGCCAGCCCCAACCACACTCACTGAGCTTTAGAGCTTCTTGGGCCTTGGCAATTTCTACCGCAGGTTCATGTTGGGATTCTCCCATATTGGATGGGCCCTCAACCAAGTAACTAGGGGTGGTGGTAAGGAAAAATTTGTGTGGGGTCGGTCCCAACAACAAGCGTTCAATGATTTGAAGAAACGCTTGTGCTCAACCCCAGTAATTTCACTACCGAAGCTGCAACAACCCTTTGAGATCAAGATAGATCTTCATACTATGTTGTGGGCATCGTTCTCACTCAACACGACCACCCCATCGTCTATCACAGTGAGACATTATCATATGTTGTCTGTAAGTACCCTAGTTATGACAAAGAAGTGTAATCCATTGTGCAAGCCTGCCACCAGTGGAGACATTACATTCTTGGGAAGGAGACAATCATCCACATTGATCATAAGCCACTGTAGTTCATGCAGACACAAGGCAAATTGCAGAATGATCACCATCAGAAGTGGTCCACATACTTGCAACAATTCGACCTCAACATCAATTATAAAATAGGAAGCACTAACCGCGTCGTTGATTTCCTCAGTAGATCGCTAGTCGTGGCACTCACCACGGTGCTAGACTCTTGCGGCAATAATACCTCTAGATGGCCCCAACTCTGTGAGACAGACCTGGACTTCGCCACCACCTACCAAATTTTGGGCGCAAACGCAATTGTCGCTAATTTTCATCTTCAGGATGGGCTGTTGTGTTGTCTGGGACATATCTGCATTCCATCAAGCGAGCGAGTGAAGCTGATCCGGGAAGCCCACTATAATCGAGTGGCAATACACTTTGATGTCGAAAGGACAGTGGAAATATTGTAGAAACATTTCTACTGGTTGAAACTTCGACATGAGGTCAACAAGTATATCAGGTCCTGCACTGCCTGCTCTATTGCCAAACCGAACACTAAGAAACAAGGCCTGTACACCCCTTTGCCTACTCCTGACAGGCCATGGTGATCCATATCAATTTACTACATGTCGGGATTCCCATCCACCAAGTGGGGAAATGACTGTGTTTTTGTGGTTGTTGATCGCTTTTCTAAGATGGTGATTCTGGTTGCCTGGAAAAAGAGCATCATAACAGAGGCCACTGCCAAGCTCTTGTTTGAATGAGTCTGGGTACATTTTGGAATCCCACAAACCATTGTCTCATATCGGGACAATTGATTTCTCAGCGACCGAAGCTGAACTGGGAAGCCCACTATATTCGGGTGGCAAGACACTTCGATGTTGAAAAGACAGTGGCAATGTTGTAGAAACATTTCTACCGGTCGAAATTTCAACATGAGGTCAACAAGTATATTAGGTTCTACACTGCCTGCATTATTGCCAAACCGACCACTAAGAAATAAGGCCTGTACACCCCTCTTCCTACTCTTGACAGGCCATGGTGATCCATATCAATTGACTACATGTCAAGACTCCCATCCACCAAGCGGGGAAATGACTGTGTTTTTGTGGTTGTTGATCGCTTTTCTAAGATGGTGATTCTGGCCGCCTGCAAAAAGAGCATCACAACAAAGGCCACTGCCAATCTCTTCTTTAAACAAGTCTGGGTAAATTTTTGAATCCCACAAACCATTGTCTCAGATTGGGACATTCGATTTCTCAACACATTCTGGTCGAGCCTCTAGTCACTGTTGGACACCAAGCTCACCAAATCCACAGCCTTCCACCTCCAGACAGATGGCCAAACCAAGGTCATAAATTGAATGATCGTGCATATCCCATGCATGTATAATTCCAAGCACCCTCACACATGGGATGAGAGTCTTCCCTATGTACAACATAGCTACAACCGAGCCCTGCATAGCTCAATCGGCCACAACCCCTTTTAGGTCCCATAGATGTTGCATGATCCCTTGCAGTCACCTCGACCGACTCATCTTTTACTCCAACTGAAGCTGACAAAGCCACCCGGTTCATTGAGCGGATCCAACACATCCACCAACAGGTTCAAGATATCCTACAAAAGTCCAATGACAAGTACGAGCAATGCCATGATCAACATCGGTTGCCATATAAGTTTCAAGTGGGCGACAAAGTTTGGTTGCACTTGTAGAAAGAACGCCTTACATGACTCCATCGAAAGCTTTGCCCACTCCGTTATGGGCCCTACACCATAACCAAGGTTGTGGGTGATAATTCTTTTGAGCTCAACATTCCTCCTTTCCTTGGCCTGCACCCAGTGTTCAACTTGGATCTCCTTCGACCTTATTTCCCACCATTATTGGACACCCCAGAGATTAAAAAAAGACTGATACCAACAGATCTCAACCCCAACTGCATATAACAAGAATCCAGTGATCAGGTTGTGGACAAACAGGTCAAGGACACTCGCAGACAAAGGAGCGAGCTTTATCGAATTGTCAAAATAGGGCAACTCCTGCACCAAGGCAAGTGGCTCACCTTGGGCCAAATTCAGCAGAAATTTCCTCATCTAATGGGGGCACTCAACACAATGGAGACCATTTCTTCCTTATTGTGGAGGATTCATCTATATGGATGTCGGTGGCCTCCCACCTATTCCAATTGGATCATTTTGGCAGTTTTCCAGTTTGGTAGTTTTTTCTTAGTTTTCGGGTCCCTAACTTCCGGGGTTATTTTGAGGCCCTTAACAACGTTTTTAGGGCTAGCCACAGTTAGAATATAAATGAAATTAGAGTCTAATGACAACATGTGTATTCCTTAGATATAACTTTCCAACGAGCTATTGCGTGCCTAAAATAAAGATCGTATGCAAATGTTACGACCCTGGGAAATTGATGTAATAACTTACCCAAATGGGGCCCACATGACTTTTGGCGATTCATCTCCTAGGGTTAGGTTTTTGTATGTCTAGGGTTTTTGAAATTCATGGATATTGTAAAAAGGCCTTCAGAGCCTCATTGTAACCATCTTCTTGCGAATGAGCACAACCGTCATATCTCTTCTCAGAGATAAGCCGCCACCATTCCAGCAAGCTTGTTTTCCATTGCATTTTACAGTTTCAACTTATTTCCTTATTGAATAGAAACCGATTTTACTATATATATGTTATTATGTGTTAAGCATATTTTGATAATAATATGTATTCATTTCTCTATGCTCATAAAATTCGGATCAAGGGTGCTCTATGACCTAGAAACTTATGCCTAAGAGAAGTGTGCACTTCAGCCGTACACTTAGCTTGGGAGAAGGTTACAATGAAGTGTGTGTGAGTGAGATCCACAATGGGGATCTATTCTTATTTATACAAGACCTAGCACATCAAAAGGATGTGACTATTGGCACAATAGGGCCGACTTGTTCAACTTAATAATATAATTAATCTTTACAAAATATTAATTATCTTTTACATGGTGGGGTTGACTTGTACCCTTTTGCAACACAAATTAGGGTTACAACAAATCTTACTCTCAGACAATATAACAAGGGATCCACACATCCTCTAGTGCTCAACCACTAGGGACATGTCCACATGTGCTTAGCCACAAGGACATCACTCTCAACAGATCAACTCAACTAAGTCCATAGGAGTACCATCTGGAGAGCCATCTCAAGTCGACTCAACTAAGTCCATAGGAGTACCATCTGGAGAGCCATCTCAAGTTGACTCAACTAAGTCCAAAGGAGTCTGACATGAGACCATCTCAAGTCATCTCAACTTAGTCCAGAGGATCATGACAAGAGACCACACGTTATCTCAACTCATTCCAGAGGACTATGACACACCCATCACATGGGCTCTCTCATAGATTGTCTCATCTCAATCTAGAGGAGAATGACTTGGAGAATGTCTATTGAAGCTGCAATCAACAACACCCCCTCTCAGCTAGGGAGGCATTCTCCACTAGGCCAAGTCTCTCATTGAAACTCGAACTTCATCCTAGCAAGCGGTTTGGTGAAGACATCTGCAACTTGCTCATGTGTAGAAAGGTAATGCACATGTACTGCTTTCCTTTGCACCATGTATTTCATATAATGGTATTTGATCTCAATGTGTTTCGATTTATCTTGAAACACAGGATTCTTGGAGAGCTTCACACAACTCTGGTTATCACAATGGATAATGGTGGAATCCATCTCATGAAAAAATAAGTCTGCAAGGAGCTTGCAAAGCCACATAGCTTCACAGACTGGCACACATAATGCAATGTACTTTGCTTTTGCCGTACTCAAAGCCACATAAGTTTGTTTCCTACTGCACCAGGAAACCATGGCATATCCCTGCAATCTCATGTCTACATTGGTGGCATATCTCAAGCCATAACCAACTATGTGTCATATATATCTCAACACATGCTTTGTTATTATCCAACGTGTCTGTCTCGGCTGACTCATAAACTGACTGAGTACACACACTACATAACATATATCAGGTCTGGTGTTAATCAGATACATCAATGATCCAATCAACTATATGTAAATATGTGGATCAATATCGCTTGAATCAGTAGAAGCCTCGTTCATTTTCTTCAAATTCATCACCATCGGTGTAGGCATGGATTTGCAGTCCATCATCTCAAATTTCTTTAATATCTCCACTGCATATTTTCCTTGACTCAAGAAAATCTCATCAGTCCTCTGCCATACTTCTAGTCCAAGCAGTAGTGCATCATACCAAGGTCCTTCATCTCAAATTCAGAAGTCAATGCACACTTGCATTCAACAATAAGACTTTCTGAACTGGTGAGGAATAATTCATCAACTTATAGGACCAAAATCAGATACTCATCACCAACAATGTGATAGTATAGGTTAGGATCAACAACACTCTTGCTGAAACCCAAACTCATCAAGTATCCATCAATCTTCTCATGGCTTTCTTCAACCATGCATGGCTTTCTTCAACCTGTAGACATGAGACTCCTTCACATGTGTAACGAATCCATTTGGGTGCTTGATGTAAACTTCTTCCTCAATATCACCATTGAGAAAGGTTGTCTTCACATACATATGATGTAGTCTCCAACTCATGGATGTTGCAAGGGAAATAATCGTATGGATGGAAGTGTATCGGGAAATGAGAGCAAATGTCTCATCATAATCTATTCTCTCCACCTGAGAGAATCCTCTAGCCACAAATCTCACTTTGTACTTCTCAACACTTCCATTAGTTGCATGTTTGATCTTATAGATCCACTTGGAAGTCACTACAGACTTCCCTTCTAGTGTTGGAACAATATCCCACACATGATTCTTCATGATGGAATGATACTATTCGGTCATGGCATCTTGCCAAACCTGCTGACCTGTTGCTTCTCCAAGACAAGAAGGCTCAGTATCAATGATGTGGCTCATAGTTGAAATATAGCTCAAAAATATATGTGGTCTCTTGCTCTCTTAGAATGTACCATGAGGAGCTGCATGTACCTCTGCCTATTACAGAGTTTGTCGAGCCCAAGCAAGCCTCTTATGGCCTACTGCAATGTCTTTAGGAATATCAACTGGAGCTATGGGATCAACTAGATCAGTAACTGTCTCCCTCTGAATTGTTGATGGGAGATAAGGTATTGTCTGTTCATTCTTCTCACTGTCAATCTCCATCTGATATTCTCTGGATCTTAGGAAGGCTATCTCTTCCTCAAAGGTGACATCTCTGCTAACCTCAATTTGTCTCTGACTAGGGATGTATATATGATATGCCTTCGAAGATTCATTGTATCCCGTAAATGTGCCCTTTCTGCCTGAAGGGTCTAGCTTGGTCCTCTTTTCCTTGGGTACATGAAAGTATACTGGACACCCAAATATCCTAAAGTGTCCAACCTCAGGCTTCACTCTGGTGAAAGCTTCTTCGGGAGTCATGTTCTTCAAAATCCGATGAGGACTTATGTTCTGAACATATAGATCTTTAATGGATGCCTCTGCCCACAAAATCATAGGTAGATTCTAATCATGTATCATTGCTTTAGTTGCCTCAATGATGGATCTGTTCTTCCTCTCTTCAACCCCATTTTGCTGAGGGTTATAAGGAATGGTGTACTCCCGCTTGATTTGTGTCTCAGTACATAAATATGGCCTCCCGTACTAGGATAATAACCAAGATGGCCTCCTGCAGGGATAACAACAAAAATGGCCTCTTGTACTAGAATAATAACCAACCAAGAAAATTTGGACTCTCGTACCAGGGATAATGGTCCAAGTCATGAGGGCTCCCATACCAGAGATAATACCCTTCATTATCAAAATGCAATCAACTACAGAGTAATGATGAAATCAAATAAGGAGTGTAGTACAAAACTTACCTTAGTCTATAATCATGCTCAATATTTCTTTTGCTCCTCCTAAGAAAGATGGGATATGGAGAAGAATGCCTCATCTTTTATGTCTTCAT
>JASDQU010100403.1:393123-415588 GCA_032191745.1 Picea mariana
TTCTACGTTCATGACCTGGAGCTATTAAAGTTTTCTTGTCTTTGAATGCTTTGTTGAAACTTCTTCTATTCCTTCTGCCTCTTTTTGCATAAGAAGCAAGAGCTTGATTGTCATCATGATGGGAGTCTTGCACTCCTCTAGCTATAAGTCTGGTTTCTTCCTAGGTGCAGTCTGTCCATATATGATCAAACTTAGGTAGATATGCTCTTTCAATGATACTTTAAAGGAATGGTTCCCAATGTCTTGGAAGAGCATTGAGAGTAATCATGACAAGTTATCTGTCTGTTGTGGTTTTTACAATGGCACCTAGCTGATCTCTAATCTCTGAGATCCTCATGAAGAAGGTGGAAATGGTGTCAGCTTTCGTCATCTTGATATTTTGAAGTTGGTGCTTCAATGTAAGAGCTCTGTTTGTGTTGTTACTCTCAAACATCTTCTTTAATGTATCACACATCTCATAAGTTGTCTTCAAGGTAGCAATACGAGGTAGTAGATGATCTCTTACTAAAAAGATGATTATCTTCCTTGCTTTGACATCGTCTGCCATCCAATCAACCTTCTCTTCATTGGTTGTTGTTTATAGTAGGGTATTTTTTTTTATCAAACTGAATAGGTCATCCTCTTCCAGGGTGATTTGTAGTCTTGATTTACAGGAGATGAAGTTGCTTGATCCAACAAGCCTATCTTCCACCAAAGTTATGTTCTTCATGCTTTGTAGATTCTTCAAAAACCCTAATGATTTGGCTAGGAAACCTAATGTATAGACTAGGCTAGAAACCCTAGGTTTCATTGGACTTATGACTGCCAACAATAAGCCTTTTAGAAGGTCAGAAGAACCCTGGCGAGTTGCAAAAATCCTTTAATGAACTGCATAAACCCCAGGGGCCGAAATTTTGTAGAAACCCTAGAAACCCTAGAGGCCAAAAACAAAGAATTCTCTGATTTGCAATCTTAGAGTTGTTGGAGGTGTGTTGAAGGAGGCCGTACACACCTATGCAAAAATTTTCCCCAAAGCTCAAGTTGAAGGTGTTGAAACTAACAAAAATGAAGAGGGTCGTTTTTGTAGTTGTAACATGAAGGTGACGACTGGATTGGAAAGGTGTTGGAGGGCTTGTGCAATGGTTCTTTCAGGAACTCTGCTATGATACCATGTTGAATTTTAATGCTTAGTTCATGCACATGTAGTTTATTTCAATTTATCATGTACTTGAACCATAAACAATGCAACAATATCATATACAAAAGTTGCAGTAACCAAGATCACAAGAAGAATAACCATGCACAAGAACACAAGAGTTTATCATGGGAAAACCCTTCTCAATCAAGGTAAAAACCAAGCAATCCCTTGCTATAGAGTCAAGAGAATATCTCCCATACCATAAACCCTAGAGCACACAAGAGGGTGCTCTATGACCTAGAAACTTGCGCCTAAGAGAAGTGTGCACTTCAGCCGTAGACTTAGCTTGAGAGAAGGTTACAATGAAGTGTGTGTGAATGAGATCCATAATGGGGATCTACTATTATTTATACAAGACCTGACACATCAAAAGGATGTGTTTATTCTCAAAATATGGCTGACTTGTTCAACTGAATAATATAATTAATATTTAAACAATTTTAATTATCTCTTGCATGGTGGGGCCCACTTGTACCCTTTAAAACAAAAAATAGGGTTACAACAAATCTTACTCTCAGACAATATAGCAAGGGATCCACACATCCTCTAGTGCTCAACCACTAGAGACACGTCCACCTGTGCTCAACCACAAGGACATCGCTCTCAACATATCAACTCAACTAAGTCCATAGGAGTACCATCTGGAGAGCCATCTCAAGTCAGATCAACTAAGTCCATATGAGTCTGACAGGAGACCATCTCAAGTCATCTCAACTCAGTCTAGAGGAGCATGAAAAGATACCACATGTCATCTCAACTTAGTCCAGAGGAGTATGACACACCCATCACATGGGCTCTTTCATAGACAGTCTCAACTCATTCCAGAGGAGAACGACCTGGAGAATGTCTCATGAAGTTGCAATCAACAACAACAACAACAATAATTAGTGCTAAAAAATGCCACAATTGACCATGAAAAGTAAGTATATAACCAATATAATATTACCCAATTGTTAGAGGAAATTCCTAAGTGAGTTAAGCTACCTTTAGATGAGTGTATGCAACAAATTAATGTAGTTTTACATGGCTGTAGCAAAATTTATTAACAAAAACAAGTAATATAGTGAGTTTTCTAGGGTTAGAGTTAGTATAGTTAGTAGGATAGTTGAAAGTTTTGAGAGAGAAGTTTTATCAATCACCTTTACCACAAGAATTGTTCATGACTAGTGCCTTTCTAGGGCTATAGGGTCTCAAATGCATCCAAACTTTAAGATTGATCTACTTGAAACCAAGAGGTAGAATTTAAACCCTAAGGTGGAAGCACATTTGGGGCTTAAGGCTTTAGATCTTGAGGAGAAGGACATCTAGGGTGCAAGAACTTTTGGGACCTAAATATCATTTCTTCCTTCTTGTGGCTTCAACTAGGTCAAAGATCAATTATCCAGGGCTAAAATCCTAAAGTGATAACACTTTAGAGATTTGGGGTTCTAAGCCTAGCAAGGAGAATTACCAAATTTTAGATAAATAAGACCTTGTGAGAGGAAGAAACACTTATGTTCCTCTCTTAGGGTTTCAAATAACAAGACTTCTTGCAACAAAATAACAATTTCACCATAAACATCAATATCATAACAAAGAATTACATAAATTTACTTACTTCATCTAAGAAACCAAGAGCATTTAACCCTCATTGCATAAATATCCATCCAAAATTAGTCGAAAATCCACAAGAGATCCATTCCAAACACAACGCATGGGAGAGAATGACCTATAACCCCTTAGGGGCTAAAAATTTCAGAAGTAGCTCTCACAATGGTGATGAAAACCTTATTATAAAATTAAAGTGAGGGTTAGTCTTTTTATACGAGGCTACCCTAACACATTTGTCCACAAAATATGTCAACAACAAAATATAAGTGGGGTTGACCCCTCATTTAACCTTTATGAATGCTAAAGTGCAAAAAATAAATCACAATGAGCCACATGTGTGAGATGTCAAGCCTCCTTAGGCAAGGAGAGGGCCTCCAAAGGTCAAGTGGCATCAATCCAGAGCAAAGTGGGAGCACGTGAAGTATCTCCTCACCGAAATTCATGCCAAGTACCATAATTACCCCAAGAAATCAACAAACCCTAGCCTCATCAAGCTTTAGAAGGTGATGTTATCACCAAAATATGGTTAGCGTCCAGGATCTAAGTGCTGTGTCCAGCTCCCATGGAGCTGCATCTCATCTCTATCATGTCTCTTATTGTCTACTACTGCAATGTCCCTAATCCTGGTGAAAAATAAGCTTCGTGGTAATCTGCCCAACATATGGGCTTCCAACCCATCTATGTGTCATCATGACTGAATCTTCTCATACTAAGCCCATTCATCCATCGTTCAAGGTTCCAAGGATGTGAGATTTGATGTTTAAGGGTGGCGAGTCACTAGATGACCCACTGCTCTCCATCACATGTGCCTAGGTTCTACAAATAAAGCACAACATCCTCAATACAAGCCCATGACACCCCTCAAAGAACCATGTCAGGCCCATCCAAGACAAAACAAAGTATAAGACAAGGTTAGTGAAGGTTCATAAGAAACCTTAGTCCTTAAAACATGCAAAGTAAGATGTAACTAAAGACATAAGCCATGTAATACAATTCACCTCAGTATCCCCTTCAAGCATCACACCAACCTAGGACGCCATGTGAGTTGACAAGTTTAAGTATGGGAGGGCCTTCATCCAACCCTATTAGGTGTGCCACCTCGATAGGAAATAAACTAACCTAGGTAGAGGGAAGTAGGAATTAAAGAAACCCTTCAAGAGTAAGTGTGATAGAGATATGATTTTAGGGTTTACTTCATGGCTTATGGTGTCATTTAATCCATTTCTATGAGCACCTTTGTGGAACGTGCACTTGCTCTTGAGTTACCTCATTCTTAGGCGTTATTTTTTCCAATCCCCCTTTATCAACTATCTTACTAGTATGTTATATCACATTGGTAAGTCCCCTTTTCTAAGGTTTCAAGTTATATCATTGTTATTTAGGACTGGGGTGAGAACTGAAAGGGTAGAGCTCAAGTTTGGATTGGCTTTTCTTAGTCCTTTTATATCATTCCTTTCTTTATTTAGCATCATTTTCTTAGTATTTTATTAGCAACTGCAATCAACCTCTAGGCCTTCAACCCCTCTTCTCATGAGAGAATGGACCATGACCCATTACCGAAGTTTAGTGCACTATGAGAGGCTCCAAGATGGAAAGTGTTAAGTATGGCGGGGAAGGAAACGTTACCTTTGTGAGGGCCCCCCAGTAGTACCCCTTTTCCATGGGAAGTGACAACATGAGACTAGGGCATGGAAGCTGACCACCAAGGTGAAACAAGGAAACAGACACAATTCCCCAAACCAGTGATCCATTATCTAACTTCAACCAAAGATCCTCATCCACATGACCAACAAATTAAGCACAACACTTTGCATGAAAGAAGGACTAAGATACCTCATGGTGATGATGGCTTACCATCTCCCATACACTGGGTTGCTTGGATATGATGAGCCTTGGTTGACTTGTAGTTGTAAAGGTGAATGAGGGGGGTTGTTGGGCTATCAAGATCATTTCTCCATTACAATCCATGAGACATGATCTCCTCTAGTTACCCCTCGGCATGGGGACGGGGAGGGGGGTAGCATCTGTCTCCAATGTGGGGAATTGTGCTCACCATAGAGCGCATGAGAACCTCAACATCTATGGTTGTCCAAGGCTTGCAATCCTACACCCACTTCAAAAAACAACACCCTTTAGAAGTATATGTCTGTGGATGTGATCCACTAGCATTAGTGATAAATCCCAAACCATGCTGAAAATAATTTTTTTTCACTAAGCTACAAAATGATAAGGAAATAATATACCGTGAATAAGTGAAATTTCCTAACATGTATTCATTATATACGAATGAGAATGAAATATGTATAAGAAATATGCAATACTATACTAGCACGAATGCATGATGCAACATATATACAAATGCACTGCAAGATGTAAATGCCTACCTAGCCTACACTAATCTATTTTAGTTTCAGGAAGTCAACTCTCTTCCCCGTGATGGGGCTTTAGAAAGGATCCACTAATGGGTAGTGGACGTCTCCTTCTCTGAAACATGGATAAGTATTAGGAATCATTGACAGATTTATCTTTAATTCTATAGGGGCCAAGCCAAAAATTCCCAAACTCCTTACGTGTATCAAGCTAGCCCTTTCTTGTATCCCACTCTAAGACCAATTATCCTTGTTTGTAATCCCCTCCTTCGAGATCATTTGTTTCTTTAATTACTGTGGTATATTGATTCAAGGGAGGGGTGTGGGATTCCATTGTAAGAATATCTCTTGTCTTGGTCTAATCAACAACTCTTTATCATCCTTCTTCAATAGTGTGACTGAGCCAACTTCTTTGTCTTTGTACCTATCTAGTTGTTGCCAATAATCTTCCCTTTTAGGCCACACTATATCATCAAAATATTCTTCTTGGGTGAAAGGGAGGACATCTGGGCAAAAGTACAAAGGAGATTCCTTGAACTTCTCAGGGAGATCCTCCAAGGGATCCTTGGTTTTAGGGTCAAGGTCAATCTCTTTAACATGATCCCTTGCTATTGGTAGGTTGGGAAAGTGAGCATTGGTTTCATAATCCATGGGTATAGTGGCATAGATCAAATCCATCTATTTCTCATCGAGGGAATCTTACTGATCTTTGTTAGAGGTACATGCATGTTTATATTTTCCAAGGCACCATTTATGTCAATATTCAAGTATATTGTCTATTGGTGGTAAAGGAATATTGTCTATTGGTGGTAAAGGAGGCCTTGGTCGAGGGAACCTAGGGTCACTAGGAGAAGATTGAGGTTCACTTCTTTGTCTTGTGTATGCTTGTAATTCCTTCTTCCTAAGCTTCTCCCTTGATTCCTCATCCATTTTGTTTATGATCTCCATCATATCCTTCCCAGATTCCTCTCTCTTTCCCTCCTCAAGTTGTTTTGGTGTGATATTGAGGCGCTCTCGGAGAGATATGGCAAGATAGACTATATGGTATCAAAGACATTCATATGATCAGGTTCCCCATTACTCCTCAAGCATTCATGTTCCCAATGTGAATCCCCACAAGGTAGGCAACACAGAGTATCTTCTTGAATTATAGCATTTGAAGGATCTAGAGTGTTGGGGACCCTATGCTCATTGGGGATCTTTGAGGTTGGACTCTAAAAGGAGGCTTTGTGGATTTTTGTTGTGACTTATCTAAATTAGTGATCTAGTTCATCATCGGGGTTTGATTTTTGGCGAGGTAATTTAATTCCTCTTCATTCCTTTGTGCCCATGGGCTCAACATTTTGTGGGCTCAACATTTTGTAATGTTCTTGCTTTGGTTTTAGCCTTAGCCCTTGTAGCATAGAAAGGTTATACCTTGCAATATGAAAGATTAACCTTAATTTTAGTAGCCATTTCTTGGGCCTCTTAAAGAGTCTTTAGATCCTTGTCCTTGAGCATGAATCCAAAATGTCCTAGGAAGGCCTTCATGTAGAGGAAAAGCAAACAATATTTTTTGGGGTGAAGTTTGCTAGGTATTTGTTGGAGAAAATTTTCAAACTTGACATCAAACTCTTTGACAATTTCATTCTCTATCTTCTTTATTTTAGTAAGTTGCAACAACAAGAAGTTAGGATCTTCCTTAACACCCCATATTTTTAAAAAGTTCTATTCAAATTGGTCCCGGGTCTTAATGCTTTTTCTAGGGAGACTATTGCACCACCTCCTAGCATCATCGGTGAAAGTGGATGAGAATAGTTTCATCACCACATCTTCAACATCATCACTGACAATGTTAAGTTGGAAAAATGCCCAAAATTTATCCAAATGCTCTTCGACAATTGTCACATCATTAGCAAAAAACTTGGGCAACCACTTTTCAAACTTAGGAGTCATTTGTCAAGGGTATCTTGGGATGGTAGATAAGTCTAAAGGCTTGAAGATATTAGATACCCATTGATTTTGAGCCATTGTGGATAAAGGAAAATTTCCATCAAACAAGGATATGATTATAGGTAAGTTGCGAGGAACCCTTTATTTGTAGGTCTTAGGAGGGTTAGTGTACCTCCTTGAGCTCTGTGGAGTTGCTAGATGGTCCCTCTAGGATCATCAAAGGAAGGTGAGGGAACTACCCTCAGTGGAGTCGCCAAGAAGACTTGTAGGATAAGGGTTTCAAGGTATGTTTACCAAAGATGTGTTGTGAGGAGAATGACTCAATCCTCCCTGGAAACGACTTCAAAATATTATCACAGGATTTCTGCTTGCGCAAATCCCACCACAAGATCCCCAAATATTGCGCAAATATAGAAGAAACTACCATTTTCACCTTAGTAGGATCTTCCCTCGTTTTAGTGATGGAAAAGGTTGACCATAAGGGAACCTTCCCTGGTGACCTCAACGAATCAAATAGAAAGTTTAGTAGCCAAGCCTATTTCCCCCTATCTGTATCACCAATTTGTTGGTCTAGTTATAGGAAAGAGAAAAGGTTGAAGGTGATTTTTGTACCTGCCTGGAACAATAACACTTTGCAACATATATATGACAATTGCCAAGCTAAAGTATGCAAAAATAACCTCTTTAGACACAAGACAAAATAAATTTCAATGGTTGTTAAAAGTTTGTAGTAGTAGACAATTATATGACAACAATAAATGATTTGTAACAACAACAATAATTAGTGCTTGAAAATTCCACAAATGACGATGAAAAGTAATCATATAACTAATAGAATATTATCCAATTGTTAGAGGAAATTCCTAAGTGAGTTAAGCCACCTTTCGATAGGTGTATGCAACAAATTAATGTAGTTTTATATGGTTGTAGCAAAATTTATTAACAACAACAAGTAATATAGTGAGTTTTCTAGGGTTGGAGTTAGTATAGTTAGTAGGATGCTTGAGAGTTTTGAGAGAGAAGTTTTATAAATCACTTTCACCACAAGAGTTGCTTCAAGTATAGTGCCTTTCTAGGGCTATGGGGTCTCAAATGCATCCAATATTGAAGGTTGATCTACTTGAAACCAAGAGGTAGGATCCAAACCCTAAGGTGCAAACACATTTGGGCCTTAGGCTTTAGATCTTGAGTAGAAGGACATCTAGGGTGCAAGCACTTTTGAGCCCTACATATCATTTCTCTCTTCTTGTGGCGTCAACTAGGTCAAAGATCAATTGTCTAGGGCTAAAATCCTAAAGTGCTATCACTTTGGGGATTTGGGGTTCTAACCCTAGCAAGGAGAATTAACTAATTTTAGACAAAGAAGACCTTGCGAGAGGAAGAAGCACTTATGTTCATCTCTTAGGGTTTCAAATAACAAGACTTCTTGCAACAAAATAAAAATTTCACCATAAACATCGATATCATAACAATGAATTGGATAAATTTACTTACTTCATCCAAGAAACCAAGAGCATTTAGCCCTAATTTCATAAATATCCATCCAAAATCAACCAACCATCCACAAGAGATCCATTCCAAGCATAGCGCATGAGAGAGAAACACCAATAACCCTCTAGGGGCTGAAAATTTCAGAAGTAGCTCTCACAATGGTGACAAAAAGATGATCATAAAATGAAAGTGAGGGTTAGCCTTTTTATATGAGGCTACCCTAACACATTTGTCCACATAATATTTCAACAACAAAATATTAGTGGGATTGACCCCCCATTTAATCTTTACTAATGCTAAAGTGAAAAAAATAAATCATAATGAGCCACACATATGAGATGTCAAGCCGCCTTAGTCAAGGAGGGTGCCTCCAATGGCCACATGGCATTAATCTGAAGCAAGGTGGGTGAAAGTGATGGCTCTCTTCGCTGAAAGTCATGTCATGTATCATCAATACCTCAAGAAATCACTAAATCTAGCCTCATCAATCTCTAGAAGGTGACATAATCACCAAAATAGGGCCAGCGTCCAGGATCCATGTATTGTGTCCAGGTCCTGGGGAGTTACATCTCGTCTTTGCCATGTCTATGAATGTTTGTTGATGCAACGTCCTTGATCCTGCTAAAAAATATGCTCTGGGGTACTCTGCCCAACATATGGGCTTCCAACCCATCTAATTGTCATCATTACTAATCTTCTCATATGAAGTCTATCTGTCCATAGTCCAAGGTTCCAAGAATGTGAGAGTTGATGTCTAAGGGTGGTGAGTCACTAGATGATCCAATGCTCTCCATCACACATGCCAAGGTCCTACAAATAAGGCACAACGTCTTGGGTACAAGACCATGACGTCCCTCAAAGAACCATGTCACGACCATCTAAGACAAAACAAAGTATAAAACAAGGTTATCCAAGGTTCATAAGAAACATTAGTCCTTAAAGCATGCAAAGTAAGTTGTAACTTATGATATAAGCCATGTAGTACAATTCACCTCAGAATCCCCTTCAAGCATCACACCAGCCTAGGACCCCATGTGAGTTGACAAGTTTAAGTATGGGAGGGCCTTCATCCAACCCTATTAGGTGTGCCATCTAGACATGAAATAAAATAACCCAAGTAGAGGGATAGGTACCAAGGGAAGCAGGTAATAAAGAAACCCTTCAAGAGTAAGTGTGATAGTGATGTGGTTTTAGGGATTAGTTCATGGTTCATGGTGTCATTTAATCCATTTCTATGAGCACCTTTGTGGAGAGTGCACTTTCTCTTGAGTTACCTCATTCTTAGGCACTTTTTTTTCCAATCCCCTTTTATCAACCATCTTACTTGTCCACTTTATCATATTTGCACGTCCCCTTTTATAAGGTTTCAAGCTATAACATTGCTATTTGGGACCAGCGTGAGCACTGGAAGGGTAGAGCTCAAGTTTGGATTTGATTTTTTTAGTCCTTTTTTATCATTCCTTTCTTTGTTTAACATCATTTTCTTATTATTTTATTAGTAGTTGCAATCAAACTCTGGGCCTTCAACCCCTCTTCTCATGAGAGAATGGACCATGACCCACTATCGAAGTTTAGTACACTACGAGAGGCTCCATGATGGAAAGTGTTAAGTATTGTGGGGAACAAAACATTACCCTTATGAGGGTCCCCTAATAGTACCCCTTTTCCTTAGGTGGTGACAACATGGGACTAGGGCATAGAAGTTGACCACCAAGTTGAAACAAGGCAATTGACACAATTTCCCAAACTGGTGATCCATTATCCAACTTCAACCAAATATCCTCATCCACATACCCAACAATTTATCACAACACTTTACATAAAGTGAGGACTAACATACATCATGGTGACGATGGATTACCATCTCCCATACACTAGGTTGCTTGGATGTGATGAGTCTTGGTTGACTTGTAGCTGTAAAGGTGAACGATGGGGGCTATTGGGATACCATCTGTGGACATATTGATCATCATCATGGTTGGGATCATGTTCTCCATTGCCGGGCATGATACATGATCTCCTCTATTTATCCCCAGACACGGGGGGCTAACAAGTCAGATTATATGAGTTTCTTGGATCTAAAGGAGTCACAATCCATAACTTTAATCTTGTAAATAAATGGAGCACAATCAACATAGACAAGGGTTGATAAGGATGATGAATTTTCTATAGTTGGTGCCTAGATGGCTATGACATGGACACTTGTTAAAGGAGTAGAAGACTAGACTGGAAGCAACCTTTGAGATTAAATCTCTTTCTAGTTTGGGTAAGTCTATTTCTATCCCTACAAATTTTATATCTTCAACTAGGCATAACTTGACATTAGATCCCATGGATTGGATAGAGTTGTGATTTTATAATGCATCTACCCTACTAGGGAATAAAATATGGAATCATGGATGTAGGGGATTTCCAGTAATAATTATCCTAGCCTAAAGGAT
Source organism: Picea mariana (assembly GCA_032191745.1). Taxonomy (NCBI): domain Eukaryota; kingdom Viridiplantae; phylum Streptophyta; class Pinopsida; order Pinales; family Pinaceae; genus Picea; species Picea mariana. The sequence goes on from JASDQU010100403.1 coordinate 404,124, forward strand.
TGGCGGGGGAGGCGGGGGTAGTTATATAAAAGTCGTTGGGAAAAGTTGAAGAAAATAAGGAAAATAGAGGGGGGATTGTAAACACACTTCCCTCATCATCTCTGGATGTGGCTAAACCCTCTGATCATCCTAACTATCCATTGAGGTCAAGAAAAAAAACACTTTACATGTCAAAATCAAGGGTTGAGGGTGGACCTGGCATGTAAATCCAAAAGGAGGGCTTAATGTCTATGAGGGGTAGAAGGCCTTGTATCACCATAATTGATCCAGGAACCAAAATGGGTCTAGGAAGGCCTAAATATAAAAGTGCTCAGAATGGCTTCAAAATGGATGTGTGCATAGGCCTCGTCGATACGAACCCAACACAACTTGAACGGGCTCAAACTGACGTCGTATGCGAAAGATATAGCGATCTGTTCATTTGGTCAAACATGCAAAACAAAATGCTGACTGTACAGTTTGTACAGTGTTGATGTGGCAGCTGATTGCACAGGCCGTACGACCGTATAGGTGATGTGGCAGTGATGCGTTGGCATTGACTGTGCAGTTAATGGTGACAGGTGGATGAGTTAGAGTGTGACACGTGGCACCTCTGTAAGGGTGACATGTGGCACAGGTTGACGTGGCAAGGTCCGTACGATACGTGACAATGGGCTGACGTGGCAGGTACATGAGCATGGTGACTTGGCGTTGGATGAATCAGTGCTTGACATGTGGTAGATAATGGGTGAATGTGATGGTGCCATGTGGCCCAGTCTTGGGCTACCACGTGGCACCCCTCCATTGGTCGTTAGCAGTTTGGAAAAATTTATGGATTCTATGGGAGTCGAACTCGTGACCTCCGGTCCAGGCGAATGACTTGGCAGGGCCGGGCTACCAGCCCGCCCACTTTGTTACTTAAACCCTCTATGTTCAAAGTTTATATTTGAATTGAGTTGTGTTGTAATCCGGAAGAGTAAAGGGCTGGGGCTAGCCCTAGCCCTCGACGCAAACAACTAGACGACCGCTGCTTGGCAACCAAGCTCTTAACTGTTTGGTTCGCAAGGTATCTATGGTACAACCTTCAATTTCCACTCACTTGCATATGACCCAGACTTATATCATTAGGTGCTGATATTTGTGGATTAGAGTTGGTCAGTTGGGCTAGCCCATCGACCAGGGCGTGAATCTAGGGGGCTTAACCAGGGGCTATAATTGTAAGCGCGTGGAAAGGGGTAAGGCCGTGGCCACATGCACCATAGCCACATGACCAGGGCTGGGAATCCAAGGGGCCAATGAATCAATACCTATGCAGGCCACATGACTAGGGGTCTAGACAGAGGGGGTTTCACCCTTATATTTTGCCAAAGTGGGTTTTATACTATATTATAAATATTTTTAATTGATTTTTTCAGTAGAATTGAGAGATTTAATCCATTTTTGGAGGATATTGGGCCCTTTTTGAGGCCAGATCTTGGGGGGAAGTTGGGAGTTTGTTACCCAATTCAAGCCTATATAAACCAGAGGTTCTTGAAGCCACAAGGGAGGTTCATAATAGGGAAATGCTGAAGAACTGTTGAGCCAAAGCCAATTTTATGCAGGGAAGCCATTGAGGAGAGCACCTTTGCGGGCCATTTCTGGGAGCTTCGTTCATCCGTTTTTAGTGCCGTCAGTTTTGATGGGTTCTTGAGATCTAGTAGAAGACAACCATATTAGTTTGTAATCCTTTTGGAACTATTATGATGTACTTTTAAATATTTGAACATAAATAAGAAAGCTTCACCCACTGAGACAAAGGATCAGAGACGTAGGCGAGATTGCCGAACTCTGTTATCACTTTGGTGTTTATGGTTTGTTGTTCTTCATGCTTATTTATAGATATGTATATTGCTTAATGGATGATATGTTTCCTCTTTAATTCTACCTCTTTCATTAATTTCCTAAATGGTAAAATAACTCATGCAAAATAACTCAACCATTGTCGTTAAAAGATCTTTTCGGATCAAGTGGTATTAGAGCTAGGTTGACGGTTGGTTTTTGAGTTTGCATGATTACCAGGGAAAAGATGAATCATGCTGAAGGTGATATTGTTGAAGAGAATCCTGAGATTGGATTGAGAAATATAACTTTGCAAAGTGAGAAGATAGCATCAAAAGAGGGACTTTCTCATGATGAGAAAGAGTTTCGAAAAACTTTCTTCAACATATCGAAGATGATGAAGGTCCTATATGAGGATTACTTGGAATGAAAGAGATCGATTCTTGGTGAATCTTCAAAGGTAAAAAATGAATAAGGAGAGGATCCTCCTCAAACTCCTCCTTCACCTCCTTCTTCTCCATCAACTTCTTCTTCTTTGAGTTCAATCTCCAAATCCACCGCAAGAAAACATTCCCATAAACATAAAAATGAAATTCCTTTACTTAAGCTTGATGTGAAATTTGAATTACCTATGTATGATGGTGAAGTCAATGTAGAGAGGCTTGATAACTGGGTTAGACATATGGAGGTTTATTGTAGTGTGCAACAAATCAAGGATGAGGCAACTCAAATCAAGTTGGCATTGCTTCGTCTTGCAGGCACAACACTCATTTGGTGGCAAAGCAAGCTGCAAAATGGCACACAACAAGTGGGTAATGTATTTCCATCATGGCAAGTTTTTGTGTTTGCACTTAGAAACCAATTCTATCCTTTGGGTTATAAAGAGAAAGCTTTAATTGAATGACAAGGTCTTAAACTAAGAAAAGGACAACAATGCAAGAATACATAGATGGATTTCGTAAAATGGCATTGATGTTAGATATTCCTTTACATACCCAATAAACTCTTATGAAGTATATAGGAGGTTTACCTGCACACATTCATAACATTGTATTTATGTTTGGACCTACTAATCTTGATGAGGTTTCTGTTCAAGCAACATACATTTAGGCAGGGAAAACATGAGTTGGTGTATCAGGGGAATCGTCTTCGAGAAAAGAGGACAGAAGGAAGTGGAATGACAAGAAGGAAAATTTAGTGTCAAGAAAGGAAGAGAAGCCCTCTTGCAAGAATTGCAAGAAAGAAGGGCATGATGAGGACCGTTGTTGGCAATTTCATCCTGAGAAGAGACCGAAATGGTTCAAATAGAGGAAAGAGAGGCAAACAGTTTCAACAACAACATGACCAACAGACTTGGGATCATATTCGTGTGATGAATTTGAAATCTCATTGGTTGGTTTGATAGGGAAAATTGGTGATGGATTTGACTCTAGAAGTAAATTGTTTCACATAAGGGTCATAATGAGACATACTAAGGTCGACACATTGATAGATATTGGATCTCAATCTAACTTGATTTCATAGGAATTGGTTAAATAATTGGGATTAAACACTCAGATGCATCATAAGCCTTACTCACTTAAATGGATAAGCAACAATCATAAATTACACATAACAAAGCAATGCACATTAAAGTTTGTAATTTCATCTAAGTTTGTGGATGAGGTAACATGTGATGTGGTGCCACTCAATGAATGTGGAATGGTCTGAGGCAGTCCTTATTTTTATGATCACAAAGCAATCTTCTACAGGGAACATAATCAATATCACTTAATCAAAGAAGGCAAAGAATATGTTGTACATGCTTATCACTTAAAGGCAAATCGATCTCTTCAAACTATGGAACAATTAAGAAAGGTAGATCATGCAAGCAACAGACCTATAATTGTTTCAAATCAAGTAATTGATCTTAAGAAAGAACATGAGATGATTGTATAATGGAAGATCAATCACACTTTGCTTCAAGATAAGCTAATGTCTTGCAAGTACTACAAACATATTAGCTCATTTGCAGTCATATTTCTGATGTTATCATTAGTAATGTTGTCAACATGGATGATAGTGGCTTCAGTAACATGTGACAGAGTACAAGTGGCTAACAATATGCTGTCAGTTATCATGGTTGTTTTACAGTTGATCTTGATAAGACATGTGCAAATGACAGAGTTAAAAGACAGAGACCAAGTGGGGTGGCCTATCCTGTACTTGATGACTGGTTAGTATCATTTTGGAGGACCAAAATGTCTTTAGTGGGGAGGCATGATCCATAATGGATCTAGGAGCCAAAATGGGTCCAAGAAGGCCTAAAAATCAAAGTGCTCATAATGGCTTCAAAACGGACGTGTGCAGAGGCCTCGTCGATACGAACCCAATGCAACTTGAATGGGATCAAACAAATGTCGTATGCGAAATATATCGCGATCTGTTCATTTGGTCAAACATGTAAAAAAAATGCTCATTGTACAGTCTGTACAGTGCCGAAGTGGCAGATGACTATACAGGCTGTACGGTCGTACATGTGATGTGATAGTGATGCATTAGCACTGACTGCGTAGTTGATGGTGATAGGTGGATGAGTCAGAGTGTGACACATGGCACATGCTGATGTGGCAAGGTCCATACGACATGTGGCAATGGGCTGACGTGGCAGGTACATGGGCATGCTGACTGGGCAGACACGTGTTGATAGTTGGACGAATCAGTGCTTGACACATGATAGATAATGGGCGAATGTGATGGTGCCATGTGGCCCAGTCTTGGGCTGCCGCATGGCACCCCTCCATTGGTCGTTAGCAGTTTGGAAAAATTTATGGACTCTATGGGAATCGAACCCGTGATCTCCAGTCTAGGCGAATGACTTGGAACGACTGAGCTACCAGCTCACCCTCTTTGTTACTTAGACCCTCTATGTTCAAAGTTTATATTTGAATTGAGTTGTGTTGTAATCTGACAGAGTAAAGGGTTGGGGCTAGCCCCAGCCCTCGGCACAAACAACCATATGACCACTACCTAGAAACCAAGCTCTTAACTGTTTGGCGCACGGGGTATCTATGGTACAACCCTTGGTTTCCACTCCCTTGAATATGACTCAGACTTATATCGTTAGGCGCAGATATTTGTGGATTAGCACCGGTTGGTTGGGCTAGCCCGTCGACCAGGGCTGAATTTTGGGAGCTTAACCAAGGGCTATATTTGTAAGCACATGGAAGGGGTAAGGCCATGGCCACATGCGCCATAGCCACAGGACCAGTGTCAGGAATCTAGGGGGCCAACGAATCAACACCTGTGCAGGGCCACATGGAGGACCCCCACATGACCAAGGGCCCGAATAGAGGGGGTTGTGCCCTTATATTTTTCCAAAGTGGGTTTTATATTATATTAAAAATATTTTTAATTGATTTTTTCAGTAGAATTGAGAGATTTAATCCATTTTTGGAAGATCTTGGACCCTTTTTGAGGCCATATCTTGGGGGGAAGTCGGAATTTTGTTATCCACTTCAAGCCTATATAAACTAGAGATTCTTGAATCCATGAGGGAGGTTCAGAACATGGAAACATTGAAGAACTATTGAGCCAAAGGCATTTTTATGCAGGGAAGCCATTGAGGAGAGCACCTTTGTAGGCCATTTCTGGGAGCTTCGTTCATCTGTTTTTAGTGCTATTAGTTTTGTTGGGTTCTTGAGATCTGGTAAAAAACAACCAGATTAGTTTTTAATCCTTTTGGAACTGTTATGATGTAATTTTAAATCTTTGAACATAAATAAGAAAGCCTCACCCACTGAGACAAAGGCCCGGAGAAGTAGGCGAGATTGCCGAACTTCGTTATCACTTTGGTGTTTATGGTTTGCTGTTATTCATACTTATTTATGGATCTGTATATTGCTTAATGGCTACTATGTTTCCTCTTTAATTCTCCCTCTTTCATTAATTTCCTAAATGGTAAAATAACTCAACCATTGTCGTTAAAAGATCTTTTCAGATCAATAATTCAATCTAGAGCTAAAAGGGAAATTCAACAAGGTAATCAAAAGACTCTTTCAGGGGCCCTTACAATGAACCAAACTCCTATGTATGGTTTCCCATGATCCTTATGACATTCAATGCTTTAAGTTAAAAACATTCCCTGAGGAGACTAGTAGAACTTCATAAACTCAATGTGATCATGATCCAACAAACTATAAGGGAGAGTAATAAGATATCAAGAGAGATGTATAAATTTTTTAGGGATTGGGATTTTTAATCCATTGATTCTATAGGGAGGTCAAGGGGGTTGATAATTGATTATAGGAAGAACCCTATGAGGCTTACTAATTCTATGATTTACATCATGTATAAGAGTTGAACTCGCCTCTCTGGAGTTGGAGGAGGAATTTACAATAATTAATATTTATAGGCCTTATGAAGAAAGAGTGGTCTTTTGGGAAGGTTTGTTTGCATGGGGCCTAGTGACTTGTTGCAATATCTTCGAGCCATGTTGTTGATTGACCTTGAGCCCTGAAGAATCTAGTGTTTACCCTAGGTACCATCCTCGAAATCAGGGGAAGTACTCGAGGGTTTTCTTTGAGCAATGTAACTTGGAAAAAAATACATGCATGTATGTGTGTGTCTAGAGGATGATGCGTTTGCTAGCTTGCTAAAGGATTAATGGAAACCTCGTGATGATTTCTCAAGGGAATTAACTAGACTTCAATTTGCATAAAATCTTAAGGTATTTAAAAAGGTGGCTTCTTCTTGTGCTCATGTGAAGTGAATGAAAGAGGATCAAGATTTAATTTTCATTTAAAGTCAAATTGCATATTCTTACTCTAAAGAGGTAGATGGTTTAACTGATGAAGCTTCTAGATTGTCATTGAAGGTGTTACCCCTTATTTTTCATGCTGCTTATACTAGTGAATTTTTTCACTACCCTAGTGATTTTCATCATAAAGAGCCTTGGATATCTAGGGTATTCACTTGGTTCCATGGATTGTTGATGACATAGATGATGATTTGTTAGAGGTTTTGATGATGTATTGCTTTGTATGTTTGCTTATCATGGAGATATAATTACACTCGATCATGTGATGTTATAGTCTACACTACTCGGTAGATGATTGGATATGAGGATGTAAGGATACATGGGTGGAATGCCCTACCCCTTTTGGGATAAGTGGGCATTGCATTGGCGCTACCATTTTGTTGGCTTCATCACAACATATATCAATTGGTTAGGGCTCTTGTTCTCCAACACACTAGATTTTATGGATAATATTCGCATGTGGATGGATTACTTGTAGCATAGAGCATGACATCACCTTAAGCGTTCCCCTTCCTAGGCCCACATTTGGAGGCACATGCACATTCATCACCACTTCATGCATATTTTGATGAGGTTGTCCTTCTCATTGCTGATTTGATTGGAATATTGATGACTTGGCACATTTTTTCATGGCATATTTGGCTTGCTCTTCTTACCTCTTTACATCTTCTCATGCTTTATTGGTCCACATGTGTCATCTTGTAGATTATTTCACACACATGTTGAGGCATATTGTTGGATCAAAGGGGGGGAATCCCTTATTMTTATGGAKATGATTGAGTGTTATTGGCATYAMACATGTTGAGGCCTTGTACCATGGATCCACTTGCTTGACTTGAGGATGACATTCACTTTGGAGGTTACTTTACACATTTTATCATGCTTGTTGATGGGACGTCTCACCCTAGGAGATGGAACAAGTCTCTCGAGGAGGTTCTTCATGGTTCCATGCCCTATTTTAGGGGTACATACATATTGAATAAGGTTTCTTGCACTCATACTTGAATATGTCCCACCTTGGAGAAGATATAGGAGGTTCCAAACCCTAGATCTAGGGTTGCATTGCATATTTTGAGGGAAACCTAGCTTTGAGAGCAATCTTGTTTTTGACAAAGTGCTTAGATTTATGAAATATAAACACCACTAGATGTAGAATGGCTATGGGATTTCCAAAATGTTGTCACAATAGAAATTCTAGTAAAAAATGACATAGTTATGGTGCTTTTAAAATCTTATCTAGGAAAAAACATTGCGACAATTTTGAACACTCGTTTGAAGAACACCCCACATAATTTGCTTGAGAATTTTGGTTATTTGGGGAGTTCATTATTGATATATTTCCATGGTGAAGAGCATCATATCTCTCAAGTCCACATGACCCATGCTTTCATGCATTTATTGAAGGTCATCACTCTCGATAGCTTCTATTCAGTGCTTGTTGGGACATTTCGCCTTGGAGAGCTACATATCCACCTTAGAAGAGATCTAGGAGGTTTTCATTGCATAATTTGAGGATTTGGTTATATATATATATATCCACTCGGAGGCCTTTGGAGGCTATACGTTGCACCTTTGACTCATCTTCTCCCCCTTTTGATGGAGATATCCCACTTTCTTGGGCCTATTTTCATTGGAAACTTGTACATGTGGCTTGACCACTTCATTGTTTGATGTATTATAGAATAATTAGTTGAAGGAAATAACTATTTAATACTCCCTAAGATATATCCAAGGTTTTCACACAAGGTATTATTATTTTGTTGTAAAGGAAGATGAGCTAGAGTCTGTATAAAGAGAAACCCTTTCTCATTTGTACTCATGATTGGATTTTTGGAGCTTCTCCTCCTCAGAGCTTAATTGGTATATCTTTCTTGTAGCATATTTATTGTGTAAGGGATTTTTCTTTGTGGGATGTACACCTATTTGGTTTCTATCTAGTACATAAAGATTGATTGTGGATTTTCAAGTCTTCTATAGAGCTAGCAAAATCAATCCATTAAAGGGTAAAGTATACCACTTGGAAGGAAATCATTTTGGGAGTAACTCCTCTCCTATTTCATTTGTTGCTTTGGAAAGTATTTAATTCTTTGTTTTTCTTATCCTTATGAACCCTGGAAAGGGTGTTAATTACTATTAGCAAGTTATAGTTGAGTTTTCTAGTGAAGGTGATCCTTTTAGGACCCCTTCTTTATAGGGCCTTGGTCTTCATTTTCATCTTGATTAGATGGGAGTTTATTGAATCATTGGCCCTAGTCTCCTTACTCTAATCCATAAGGAAAAAATGACATTTTAAAGAGGTGTTTCTTCTTGACCCCACAAGCCACCTTCGATCCCCCTTAACTCCATTTTCCTTGTTGGATTTGGAGCTAATCTCTATTTCCTCTCATTGCCTCTTTTATATCTTAAAATACCAAAAACATCATTTTACTAATGCTACTCTCACTTCACCTCGTGCCTCATTGCTTAGCTTTAGTAACCCTACTAAGGATACCCCCTTTTATCTAGAGGAGAGCCAACCCAAAATGAAGAGGATAGGTTATTTAGGTGACAATGGTGACCATCCTAGTAGTTCCCTCTTGGGTTGTGATGACCTCCTGGCCTGTTACCCACATATGCAGAATCTTAAAATTAATTATGCTCAGCTCTGGAAGTTGAGATGCTCAAATACTTTGTCTGCAGGCCCAAAAACCTCCTTCAACGGAGTTTTGAAATCTCTGTTATACGCACTAGATGCTATACCATGTGCCAAACCTCTAGTTTGCATCTTCTTTAACTTTCATTACGTGTCCATGTGTTATTACCAAGCGCTAACATCATCAGGTGCTTAACTTACCGTAAGCCATCAAACCTTTTTCTAGCTTCATTTTCGATCATTCAACGTCACAGAATGGATGATCCTAAATTTGTTTGGGTTATTCCAACTTTGAATCCTTGTCATTGATCTATCATGATCAGACGATTCCCATCTCATCTCGCCATGAAATGGATTGAATTCAAATGGACAGTTGTTGATTTGTTCGTGATCTAATCCAATGATTATATTTGAGTTATTTGAGTCTCATACCTTCCCTTTCAGACTCCTGAATTCGAGATTCGACGAACTAACTACTTCCTCCATTCTCCATTGTTGATCTACTCCAGGATTCATCTACACCGTTTGTAGACATTACTTTCTTCTTAAATGTCCATCGTCAATCTTCCTCAATCTATGATCATCAATAGATCGTCCTCCACTTCTGCTCCACCAGGCCTTCGTTGGATGACTTCCATGTGTTAAATTCTCACTCATGGGTCAAACCTGCCACGTGTCACTTTCTCATTCATTGATGTCATATGTCCTGGCCTCTATCAACTTCCACGTGTCACTATGATAATCATTGATCTACTTAACTCTGAATAGATCCAAGTCGTTGATCTCACCTTTCAACGAATGACCATATCTCATTCAGAGTATTGGATTTGGAGTTGAATAAGAATTGAAACTCCAAAGGATGACTCTAATTGACGGCTCCGATCTCTCCAAGAAGTACTCTGATCAATGACTTAGATTTTTCATTGGATTATTGTGGTCGGATTCAAATTATGTGATAGACTCCGATCACGAATCTCGATTAACGATGGATCTTCTTTGATAGACTACTCCGATGGATGAGTGGATCCTTCTCTGTGGTGTAATTATCCTCCCATCCTAATCAATAGTTAGGACTTAATCAACGATTGAATGGATGGTCGAGGTTTTCCCTGGACCAACAATTGGATCCGACTGTTCTCCTCTGCGTTGACTAGTGACCTGACGGTCAGGGTTTAATCTTCTATTTGATCCCAACAGTCATGAGAATTCACCACACAAAATGATATAGACCGTTCATCCAAATATGATCAACGATCAAGATTACTCCTTAATCTCGCATATCTACACAAATGACCTTCAATCCGATGATCGATGTGGATCTCGATAGGGATCTGACAGTTTTTGTTCCTTCTTCGTCCACAAAGTGTTTCTTTCACGACATAAACCCTGAGACCTGCACACAATCCTACAAATTCTGATATTAGACTTAATCCCTCAATACAAGAATAGTTACAGAAACATTCAATCTCAGATTTACACGGAGAACCATAACATGAAGTTCTATTAATGAACTTATGTACATAGTTTTAGAAAGAAAACAATTCTCCAGCTCGATTCACAAGCTGGGCTTTTTCTCTCTTTGGCTCAATTCTCAGCAATCGACCTTTTCTCAACATTGGTTTGATTATCTTGCTTATTGGCCACACCTCATTCCCTTTAGGCTCTCAACATTTATACAAAAATACTTTGAAACTAAAATTGGTTCAGACCCTAACAATCTTCCACTAAGTCAATCCTTAGGATCTTTTAGATCCACAAAATACTCAAGAGATCTATAACTTACCCCTAAGATCTCTCTAAGTCCTTGTTGGGTCGCCAAAGTACCATCATTTTACCAACCTTTCACTTCACTTTTAACCATATTTCGCTTTCTCATACCCTTACATTAAACCATTTTCATGATTACATGGGTTTTAGACATATTATTTTCCAATGCATCTATTTTAGTGTTTTTGAGTGAATTTATGATTAAATATTGGAAAAAGGGCATGTTTACACTTATATATGAAAGTGGGATGAGTTTCATGATGTTTACAGATGTATTTAAAGACTCCAACCAAGTCAAACTTGACCATCAAGCCTCAAATTCGAATTTCCTCTTCAACCCTTTGAAGATTTGATTTGAAGATCTACTCAAGTATCTTGGATGGAGATTAATCATGAAAGAGAGATTTGTGAGAGGATTTGTAGAGATATCACTTGATAGGTGTGAGCACATGGTTGTAACCAAATGAGACA
>JASDQU010100403.1:439646-452355 GCA_032191745.1 Picea mariana
GCCTAGATTTTCTCACTAAGGTAAATAGATTTATCGTCAATAAAGGTATTCTCAGATCAATATGTTTGAGGTGACTACAAATATTTGGTTTTGAATTCCATTTTCATTTTCACAGAATAGCAAGCTTTAGCCAACTGAGAAGCTTACGCATTCCCTTGTAACAGGTAACCCAGTTCCGGTTTCATCAATATCATGGCACCATGAAAGATGGATAAAGCAGCTGGTGAAAGTGCAAATCCGAACACAGATGTTCTGTCAGACACCTCACTGAGAGCCATAGACATTGTAAGAACTTGGACGTAGGTGTTCGATATTCTAGAGCACGAGATTATAAATTTCCTAGAGGATTCAGCTGACGAAGTGAGTGAAACCCATGCAACTAAACTCAGGGATATAGCTTAGTCAGGGCTACACAAAAGAACAACGCAACTGAGACTCATGCCATATAACGATATGATAGGCCGGGTCTTGGAAAACGTCGACATTTCAACCAGGAGCATTTGTAACTCTTAGAAGGTTGTTGTTGGGTCTTTTTGGCCAGAGCACATACAAGTAATGTATAAACTATCACCCAATTTTAAATATAACTACAACGTTGCATTCATAATGGAATTCGAGAAACATGAATGTAAGCAATATGATAAAACCTACCCTGATTTAATAAAATATTGGTGGGGGCACCCAGAGAAATTCAGAGCAGACACTCATGACATATATGCCACAACAACATTAGATGCCCATATGATTTATGTGGCTATGATGCTATGTAGGATATTCGGGAAAAATGACTCCTCTCATTTCCCGTTGGCATGGGTACCAATTATGCATGAAGTGGCCGAGGGCAACTCTTTCAACTGGGCCAAGATGTTACCAGACAACCTAGCTAAGGAAATCACAGAGTACTAATTGGTAAAATCCAAAGGGAAATCTGCCCCTTTCTATATGTCAGCATACATTATGGATGCTATTTGATTTACGACTCCTTTCCCTTTGATGAGCTGGAGCTGGACCCTGACCAATGTCGATCTTATCCATTTCTATCACTCCAAGTTGTGGGAGGACAAAGCCAAATATTTCTTCTATGAAATCTGCCATTATGTAGTGGTGCCTATTCATGTCGCCCTATACGGTTGTCCACCTCCCAGAATTTCAGACAGAATCATGACAAACCTGGGCAAGATAGCTGACTGGTACATCGAAGAAAACTTTTCCTACATCAGGGTTTTTGGGTGTTCGGTTCCCCCCCATGCTCCCCCAAAGTTTTTACCATATCAGCTGGTATGCTGAGAAGTGGCTTATCAGACCGTGACAGGGGGGATCAACAAAGAATTGAAAGTGGCCTAGAAAAAGGTATGGCCAGCCTTCCCTCTTCAAGTTGGTAGGTTCTCGTTGTTAGATTTCGACCATTCTAAAGTAGAGGTTGGGACTCTAGAAGATGTCAAGTTAGTTGACATTGAGTTTAAAAGGCACGATCCATAGAAGATCATGGAAAATCACCTGGCTCAATACAATTTAAAGAGGTATGTGCACGAGATTTCCCCACAGGACGAAGTATCCAGGGGAGCCAGGTCATATGAGGAAGTGTTGAACAGAGTCCAAACTCTGTCTCCAGATCAACAAGCCAGTTTCTACAATTTCCAAAGGCACAGACGGATTAGTTTGCCTAAGGTACTACAGGGAGAGTTGGTAGCCCCTTCATCTACACATGAGACTGTACCTCCTGGTTTAGAGACAGGGAGCTTTGGAGGAAAGGAAACTGAGGAAAATATAAAAGACACTGAAGTCTCAATCGAAAAATTGGAAACTTTAGTATGAATTCCATTAGGCTCGCAAGCAAAGGCTCAACTCGAAGCCTTTCTGAAACGAGGACATGATACATCGCCGTCTACACCAGATAAACCGGTTACCAACACAACAGAGCAACAACCGTCCACAGAGATAGGCAACCCCATTATTTCATTAACACTGTTGCAGTCAAGATTCAAAAATCCCAGTTCCGAAGTCATCTCTATAGATGATCTTACCCCAATTTCATCCGAAGAAATGACTCCTTCAGATTTCCTTTTCAGCAAGAAGAGGAGGGCCATCATTAAACAAGAAACACATTAGAAGGATAGTGCTATCATCAAAAGACAAAGAATGGTGTACGACAGACAAGGCCGAGATGAATCCAATTTCGCTAAGGAAATGGCAGCTTAATTAGGTGCCTTTGCCACGACCAATCAGTGGTCAGTAGAAAATCTAGCTGAGCAACTGAAATAGAAAAACCTGTTGGTAGGGCAGTTGCAAGACCAGATAATGACTACGGAACAAGATGTAAGAAATAAGTTGAACAAATAATTTGAACAAGTCAGAGCCCATGACAGACATCGGATCCAACAACTGAAAGCTAACCTTAATGAGCTCTATCAAAATTCAGAGGCCAATAGAGGATTGGTCACTCAATAGGAAGAATTAATCAAGCAACTTCAAGCCAAGATAGACTTGACTGAAGGTACAATAGTAGAGATGGTAGCTTTTCAGGCTCAAGCACTGGAAGTACATGCAAAGCTAGAATCAACCCAGTAGGATCTCTTTACAAAAGTGGAATCCATCCAGAATTATTACCGGGTAGTAGACCTTTCCCTGAAGAACATTTACATTAAAGAAAGAGAAGCCCGTTCAACTCGGGCCAAGTTTCAGGAGGCTGTCTTACTAGTACCAAAAGATGATGTATCAGAGGTTCCTCGATTGTCCCTTTCTGAGCAAACCAGAGGCGACATAATTTTGAAGGCCTGGGAAACAAATCTTGTCGAAATCAAAAGATTGGCTAGAGAGGTAAGCAAATCTTGTCTAGAAGCAATATCTTCATTAGACAAAGGGCTACTGGATGTTGAAGGAAATACTATCTCTGAAGCCCTGGGACAAATTGACATAGAAAATAACCAATATAATTCTAGGACAAGCAAAGAAGAAGCCATGACAACCATCCATCAAATGAACCAAATTGATCTTATCCAAATAGACAAATGGATAGTAAACCCAAGTTTGCAGTTACAGGTCACATCTTTGGGAGAAAAAAAGATACAGGAAAGGTTTCCTCATGTAGAAAAGAAGCTATACATTTTTGAAGCAAATGAAGCAACTGAACCTTCTGGATTGGTGGTATAGTTAGTGAGTAGATGCATCCAATGTGTCGAATATGGTAAAGCAAGCACGTCTGGAAGCAAGTAAGAAAACATGCACATACCACTCATATAGGTGAAGAGCGGATTCCAACTATCTCCAGTTTAAAGGATGAGGAGAAGAAACGTCTTTGCCAATAGACGAAGAGACAGAAGAGAAGGCTAATGGAACTTTTCAGTTTTTACATGTTGTAATCTTAATCAAAAGTATTTACTATTTTTAGAAGTCCAACCGTTTGGGGGTTGTGACAATTTTTTATAAAGGCATAGATTGAATATCTAATGAAGGTTGCTTCTTGCCTATTGTAATAGAGAAAACTCTCCTTATAGAGTATTAATACAAGTAGAGACAAAGATTCCAAGTTTTGTTAAATTTGGGTTATGTGTTTGTTTTGTTTTCCATTTCTCAACATTTCTTTATGTATCCCTTGATAAATGTTTGATTCCAATTTAGTACAACAACTATTGTAATCTTAAGGTATCAGTAATTTATTAAGCAACTTTTCCTCTGCATTTACTGTGAGTAAATCAAGACCTGCTTGCTGTGTAGATTCCTGCATTTTATACTTTATTCAAGGTTACACCATCTCTTTTCTTCTACTGCAACAAGGTATGGACTCTTCAGTAATTGATGTCTTTCTTTGTTTTACGGTTTTGTATCTTTCTCTCATACCATTCAATAATACGATTTTGACTCAGACACGAAATACGGCCTCTGTGCCGCCATAGTGTTGATTTCATTAAGGATTTTTTCTCATATAACTAAGGTGGAAAAAGCACTTTAAAAACACACTCTCTTAAATTTTCCTAATGCATGACATTATCCTTTGAGCCTTAAGTTTAATCTTAGGAACATCATCTTTTTTGCGTCGTTGTCGGGAATGGAGAAACGAAGTTATTTTTCCCTAGGAAAACGACAAGGTAATATTCTATCTTTGATAGTGAACAAAGATTGAATATTACATCAAGGCTATTTTTATCTTTCACTTGGCGACTCCACCATAGATAAATTGGCATTTAGTCAAAAGAATACTAGAAAAAACCCAAACGATCAACAAATCACACTTGTATCTGATCCCGAAAGGTTGTTAAAAACAAAGGGATACCTCAAGTCTACTACCGCATCGGCAGGTAAAAAATACCAACCCAAAGTTGCCCAAGTCAATACTAAGGTTCCGGTTGAAGAATTAACTCCTGAAGAGAATTTTAAACAAACACCCTCTGCTGAAGCCTCAACTAGCAAGGATGATGTTAACTGTAAGAACCCAGGGGTAATTGCATCCAAAATAAAGATTGAGATTGATCCTTCTGATACTCCAAACAGTCTGAATAAAGGAGCCCCTTCTATACCCATTTTTCATCAATTTTATATCCACCCCATCCTCACCAGAAGTAAAGGTTTCAGTTCTCCGAAACCCTGAAGAGAATACTTTATACCCCGATTCATCTCCTGTCGATTCCCCTATTTACACATCTTGTAAGTCTGAAGAAACCAATCCACACTTTCCTTTCCCTCCTCTTCTAGACTTTGCATGTCCTAATGATCATTTTCCAGATTTCCCTTCACCACATCCCGAGGAAGTTGAAAGGTCACTACTTCAGCCCCCAGAAGTTTTTGAAAACCCTCTTTTTAACTCTTGAAGTTCATCCCCCAGAATTCCAATGGATGCTCCTAGAGGAGGTGGCGATGGAGGAGGAGGTGGTCAAGAAAAACCTCCACCCCCTAGGATTTTTTCCAAAGTAGTAGCGAGATATGCTCCCTTGGTCCTTCCCCCCGCCCTTCATGATTTACCTGAAAATTATATGAAGAAGTTACCAAAATTTACGGGAGAAGGAGATTTAACTGCCATAGAGCACATGACCTTTTTCTACCAGTTCGATGATATCCTTGGTATTGAGCATGAGGATGTTTACTCGAGGATTTTAGTGCAAACTTTCTAAGGACAAGTAATAATCTGGTTTCGAGGAACCCCAGCAGGATCCGTACGGTCATACGGTGATTTAGAAAACGTTTTTTTAAGACAATGGGGAGAAATGAAAGACCATATTTACTATTTGACTGAATTCGGGGCATTAAGAAAAAGGAATTTCGAGTCGGTTCTTGAATTTACACAAAGATTTAACAAACTTTATCATAAGATCCTAGCCGAAGCTAAACCCTCTCAACCTGCAGCAAAGGTAACTTTCACAGGGGATTTTGAACCCGATTTTTCCCTACTTCTAAGAGAAAGAAGATCAACTACTCTCACAGGAATGCAATACGACGCCATAGAAATTGAATCAAACATGATGGCATCTGGTAAATTTAAATCCAAGGTTGAGACAGGAACCAAGGAACCTAAACGCTTCAGAAAACAAGCATGATCCTCTGGATCTGAGAAATCTGCGAAAGAAAAAATGGATGACATGGCTAAGATAATAAAAGACTTGTCAAATAAAATCTTTAGAATGGAACTGGACCAAGCCAAACCTGATCCGTTTGCTAGGAAATATTTCAGGAGAAATTCTAAACCTAGACCCAATAGAGGCAAGTAAAAAACAAAGATAAAAAAATACAAGATCCGTTTAAAACATATAATTTTATAGGAGATGATATGCATAATTATGAGGGGTTGGAAGAGGAGATAAACAAACTTAGTGATGACAACCAAGAACCTCATCTAACTAGATAGGATTATGAAATATCTTTAGACTAAGAACCCCTATTTAGTAATGAATAAAGTATAAATAATTTGGGAGAGTCTGCATACCAAGGAATCGCTGACTCCATAATGGACGAGCTTCAACATAAGTATAATTTGAGGCCCAGAGAAACAAATACTGCAAATGGTCTACCAAAAAAGATTTTGTCAAGAAACAAAGCGAATGAGGCAGTTGTTACTAAACCACCAGTTGAAAAACAAGCTTCCCAAACCAAAACAGTTGAAACCAGAGCAACACAAACCAAGAAAACAGAGAATATAGGAGCACAAACTCCAATTACGGAAAGTGAAAAAGAAATTGGATGTTTTAGTTTAGAAAATTAAATAAAAATCCCCATGCCCCTAGTTGAGCTTGCCAAGAATCCGATTTATAAAAACCAGATCGCTAAAATGATTAACTTTTCTGATGCAGAATGTCATGCAGACGTAATAAATTTACAAGATGAAAATCCTACGATTATGTTTGGTTCGCACATTGAAAATACTAGGGATTATGTAGCTCCTTTTTGTATTACCTTAACTATGCATGATCATTTACTCCATAATTGCATGTTAGATTCTGGGGCCTCTCACAACTTAATCCCTAAAGTTATCATGGCAAAGTTGGGCCTTGAAATCACTAGACCTTATCGGGACTTATATTCTTTTGATTCTAGAAAGGTTAAGTGTCTGGGCATGATCAAGGATCTAGTAGTGAATCTTGCACAAATTCCTATAAAGAGTATCCTTATGGATGTAGTTGTTGCCGACGTCCCTGCTAAGTATGGCATGCTTTTATCCAAGTCTCGGGACACAAAAATTGGAGGATCACTTCAACTGGACACGACGTACACTACGATCCCGATTTTTGGTGGACAATTTACTCGACTATATAGGGAGACTAGACTGGCATACACTCTAAGTGACCCCCAAAACCCAAACAATTATCTAGTCTATGTTTCTGATCAGGATCTAGGAAATTGTATTTTATCAATAGACGATGATTATGAAGAATGCATATAAGAAGAAAACAAAAAAGTGGAAAAACCACATAAAGGCGTAAATAATAGGGAAGGTGTATGGAAGATGTTTTTTGATGGTGCCTCGTCCCGCAAAGGGGCAAGAGCTAGAGTGTTGTTTGTTGCACCCTGAGATGAGTACGTCATCCCCTTTTCATACAGATTATAGTGGGAAATTGATTATACAAACAATGTCTGTGAGTACGAGGCTTTGGTCTTAGGATTAAACACTGCCAGGAAACTAAAAATTGAGAATCTAATAGTTTATGGTAATGTAGAACTTATTGTAAAACAAATAAAGCAACAATATCAAGCTAAACACCCAAGTCTAAGGTCATACAAAAATTGCGCCTGGGATTTGATCGAAAATTTCTTCTTGTCATTTAACATTCATCACATTCCCAGAATGGAAAATCAACATGCAGACTCCTTGGCCAAAGCCATTGCGATGTTTATGCCTCCTGTTGTCCTAAAGCTAAAGTATCATATAGAAATGAGACACAGACCTTCAATCCCAAATAATGTGCAACATTGGCAGGTATTTGAAGATGATCAGCAGATTAAACAATTTATAGAAATGGTTGATGAATTATTTGAGACTCATATGGATCAAGAAAACCAGAGTGATCCTATCTGGATCATGCAAGAAGGAGAAGAGCCTGAAAAGTTCCAAGATAAAATCGAAAATCACCGAATGCTTGTACTTAAGAACAATCAGATCCATAGAGGTCTGATACCCTTAGAGATATTGTTTGAAAAAAATGACATACCCTTGAAATCTACCTTATGACCTCAACCCGAGGAGTTTGAAGATTGTGACATAGGAACTAAAGAAGAACCTAAGACAGTCAAGTTATCTAAATATCTACCAGCTCAGGTGAATAATAGATATGCCAATTTGCTTAAACAATACAAAGATGTGTTTTCCTGGTCATATGATGATTTAAAAACTTATGATACCTCCGTGATTGAACATAAGATTCCTTTGAAGCATGGTATCAAACCTTTTAGACAAAAGCTGAGACAAATAAACCCTATCCTCTTACCTATAATAGAAAGAGAGGTCAAGAAGTTTCTTGATGCAAAGATTATTGTTCCACTTAGGTATTCTCAATGGGTAGAAAATCTGGTATCCGCCAGGAAGAAAAGTGGAGAAATTAGGCTTTGCATGGATTTCAGAAATTTAAAACGGTCATCCCATAAAGATAACTATCCACTGCCAAAAATGGATCACGTCCTGGAAAAATTAGTTGGAGCCAACAAAATGTCGATGATCGATGGCTTCTTAGGTTATAACCAAATTACTGTCCATGAAGATGATAAATAAAAAACTGCATTCACTACTCCATGGGGAACTTTCATGTATGATAAAATGTCGTTTGGTTTGATGAACACAAGGGCCACTTTCCAAAGAGAAATGGATATAGCTTTCATCTGTGAGAGAGATAAATTTTTTGTTATTTACTTAGATGATCTAACAGTCTTCTCGAATTCTGATGCAGAACATCTGGTTCATCGAATCAAACAAACCTTTGAGAAATGTAGAAAATTTGGTTTGTCTCTTAACTCTAAAAAGTCTCATTTTTCTATGCAAGAAGGCAAGCTTCTGGGGCATATGGTTTCTAAATACAGAATCAAGGTCGACCCCAAGCGAATCGAGTCTATTGACACAATAAACATTCCTAGAAATAAAAAATAAATCCAGTCTTTTTTAGGTAAAATAATTTTTTTGAGAAGGTTTATCCCTAACTTTGCTGAAATTGTCAAATTAATCACAGATATGCTGAAGAAAGATAGTGAAATCAAATGGACTGCCGAAGCTAAAGCGTCATTCGAGTGAGTTAAGAAATCTATAAGCAAAGCTTCGGTACTAGCTAGTCCTGACTATACTAAGGAATTCCTGATCTTTTGTTTTGCATCTGAACATACTATCGCAACAATACTTCTCCAAAAGAATGAAGAAGGTTTTGAGCAATCGATATCCTTTTTCAGTAAAAGTCTCAGAGACGCCGAATTAAGATACAATATACTAGAAAAACAAGCCTACACAATGGTGAAAGCTCTCAAAGCTTTTAGGACATATGTACTGCATTCTAGAATAATCTCCTATGTGCCAACAATCTCAATCAAAGATGTATTGGTACAGAAGGAAAATGATGGTAGGAGAGGTCGGTGGTTAGCCAAAATTTAGGAGTTCGATCTAGAAGTAAAACCGACCAAGCTGGTCAAAGGCCGGGGTCTGGAAAAATTATTAGCAGAGTCGAATTTCAGAGCACTTGGGATAAATCATATGTAATCACATGGACATATTCCAGACATAGGAGAACTTGACGATCAAACCCCTACAGTCCATATCAAGGATACATTTTCTTCCTCTGACTGGTATCACGATATCATTTCATATCTCCTCACCCTTCAGTTCCTGAGTGATATGAATCCATCCAAAGTAAGAATGTTGAAACTACACATAGTTAAATACTGTATTAGTGAAGGTCAACTATACTGGAAAGATCCTCTAGGTTTCTTGCTACGTTGTTTAACAGAACCTGAAACAAAGAATGTCATAAATGAATTTCACAAAGGAGTGTGTGGAGGACATCACGCCTAGAGGGAAACGACATACAAGATTCTAAGAGCCAGATACTATTGGGCAAAACTATTTATCGATGTGAATGCCAAGGTCAGAGCCTGCAAACCTTTCCAACTGTTCTCTGGTAAACAAAATATCCTTGCAATACCTTTAGTCCCACTCAAAACATAGGCTCCTTTCCAACAATGGGGTCTGGACTTCATTGGAGAAATACACCCACTGTCAAGCGCTCAACATAAATGGATTTTGACTGCTACCGATTATTTCATGAAATCGATTGAATCTATTCTGACTCGGAATGCTACTGATTCAGTGGTTACAAATTTTTTAGAGGAGAACATCCTATCCATATTTGGCTGCCCCTGGAAAATAGTTACGGACAACACCCAAGCATTCAAATCTATGGTAATGATAAGCTTTTGTCAAAAATACAACATTGTGCTAGGGCATTCTACAACCTATTATCCTCAGGAAAATGGGTTGGTTAAATCATCCAACAAAATTTTAATGAATATAGTCAAGAAAGTATTAACGGAAAATAAGAAGGCTTGGCACGTTCACCTAAAGTACACCTTATGGGCAAACCGAATCGGCACAAACAAATCAATAGGTATGCCCCCCTTCCAAATGGTTTATGGTACTGATGTTGTCCTCCCTATCAATCTTTCTCTTCTAGTGATGAAGCTATGGCAAGATGCAAATGAAGAGCCAAATGACGTGACGAGGAGGATAAACCAAATTATCGAAGTCCAGCAGAACAAGGTCGAAGTTGATGACATAATTCAAAAATACCAAGACAATATGAAATCCATTTTCGATAAAAAAGCGAAAGACAAGGAGTTACTTCTTGGTGATCTAGTTTTAAAATGGGATGCTAGAAAGGAAGATGTAGGAAAACACGACAAGTTTGATCATCTCTGGTTCAAACCATTCAGGATTGCAGCTACAGAGGGAAAGAATTCATTCGTACTGGAAAATATTGACGAAAAAACTTTTGATGCCCCTATCAACGGGCGTTATCTAATTTTTTTTATGCAATAGTCATGTTTCACATTGCCATTGTATATATCGGTTTGGTTTTTTGTTTAAATTTGCAATTTCATTTTCTTTCGTAGAGTATTTGAATTTTATCTTTTTGTAAATAAACCAAATTTCATTTGATACCATAAAAACAAACTATAAAAATATCTATACTACTCATCATTTCTATTCTACGGAATTTTCTAATTATTTCTTCTTATACTCTTGAAAAATACTTATTATCAGAGGAGAAATAAGGAATTATCAGAATCCAACGCTCAATTTTCAGAATATTTGTTTCTCTCAAAACAGGTGATGAATTAATGATTGGTTTGGTTGAAAATATAAATGAAATCCGAGGTATGAATTTATATGCTTATTGTTCAAACTAAAATGCTAAAAAATAGATCTTATCAGATATTAACAAGGTTCTACTCATGTAAATATAATCACTTGATCAAAGATCAGAAAGATATAAATCTCTAGATTTCTGAATGAAATGAAAATAAAACAAAAATCAAATAAAAAAGAAAAGAAAATAAGAATAAAAGAGAACCTTGATAATCAAGAAGTGAACTTATGTGGAAATGAAATCCCTTTTCAAACCCTCTGAATCCTCGTTCTGTTTTTGTTTTGCATATCTTCGAGCTTTCACTCTATCCTGATTTCACTGCCTCACCTTAAATCTTCATAGAAAGAAAGAATTTTTCCTTGACTAAGAAATCTCAAAAGCCTATCTTAAGGACAAAATTAGGCGAGAATCTTTAAGTTCCTCTAATTTTAACTGAAAGAAATTATGTCTAGGCTATGTTGGCATGTTTATAGGAAGAGTGTGATTGTCATCGATGTCAAGAACATGAGGCGAGAAATCTCAAGAGGAAGATCTACAATGGCCGTTGGATCATCGATCCAAAGGACCTTCAACCGAATACCCAACAACCGTTGGATCATTCTAAGTGGAAGGACATGAAAAGATAGAAGAGAAACATCGAAGATAGATCGAGCTATCGATCTAAGAACATAATTGACGAACAACATTTGGTTCACGTGAAAAGTTGCAAGGAGGCTACTGTTCGGGGAATCTCACTTCGAGAGAATTGGCAACTTGAAAGTTGAATTACCCGAAGCTCGAAATCTGAAATGAATAAGGACCATCGGATCTTGAGAAAATGCGATGACAGTTAGATCAGGGAGAAACATGTCATCAGACTACATCTACAAGGACATGTGGCAGACCAAGTTGGAAGACCACGTTAGCTAGGACACATGGCACAATCAGACAATGACAAGTGTCAAGTTGAATCGACATTTCAGGTACATGAAAATCACGAATCTGAGTGACACGTGGCAACTAATCTGCTCGTGACACATCATCAAGTGACGTAAGTAAGTTACGTCACTTTGGGAGTTTTACTTCGGGAGTTTTACCACCAACAATTTCCCAAAGTCCCGAAGTTCCGAAGTGGACACGAAACGTTTGATCTGAAGATCACTTCGGGAGCATTCTCGACCATCAATCTACTACAGTGGAAGGATAGTGTAAGTGGAAGTATTAACCGACAAAAAACGATCTCCACCACTTATGGCTTACTCAACAGGTGATCACTCTAGGAGATAGTGAAGGAAGCGAAGTATAGATTTGAAAACCCTGAAGCTCGAAGAGCTGAAGGAGCTGAGGATCGTTGATCTGTAGGAGGACATGTTGATACTGAGAGGGGGGTCAATTAGTATCAAGTACAATTTAAAAACCTTTTTCAACTTATACTTAAACCATTCAATCATATCCAATGAGCAATGAACAGTAGTATAAGAGTTACACCAATACACCACAATACACCATGCACAATATATGAGAAATAATCAATAGTTTTTGTTTAAGGGAAGTAATGACTTCCAAAGGTAGCTACAACTTCCAAATGTAAAGGGAGGGATAAATCTCCAAGAGGAAGATACAATCCTCCAATATCAAGAGATAAACACTCTCTATCCTTTCCCTTTCCTTCCACCCAAGAATATATGAGAGATAATAAAACTTTACATTAAATCATCACCATCAACCAATCATCACATAGAACCTGATAATGCTTTCTGAGACTTCTTCAATTTTTGAAATTATTCAATTCTTGGAGTACTCTGATCCTGTAGATAATGTTACTCAATGTATTCTCTGAAACTCCTCTAATTTTCACTCCTTGAATCCTCCCCAAAGGAGGTTATAGAAAGAATGGTAGACTT
>JASDQU010100403.1:452455-474902 GCA_032191745.1 Picea mariana
ATATTTGAACTCTCTATCCTTGCCCCTTCCTTCCGCCCAAGAATATATGAGAGATAATAAAACTTTACATTAAATCATCACCATCAACCAATCATCACATAGAACCTGATAATGCTTTCTGAGACTTCTTCAATTTCTGCAATTATTAAATTCTTGGAGTACTCTGATCCTGTAGATAATGTTACTCAATGTATTCTATGAAACTCCTCTAATTTTCACTCCTTGAATCCTCCCCAAAAGGAGGTTATAGAAAGAATGGTAGATTTTATTCAATTTTGGTCTGTTCATAAGACCCAACTTGTACAGCATGCCCCGCACTCAATATTTAACATCTGATTCTGAAACTCGTACAAAAGAAACAAAAGTCCGTACTATTTCCAATGGAAGTGGTCCCACTACATTTGGAGTAAGTATGAAAAAGTTATGACTGTTTTACCCAGAACACCTGTTTATTGACTAGTTTCAGGACTGGTCACAAACCCTATATTCCACAGAGTGTATCTCCATAATTATAGCGAATCAAGAGCTGAAATTTTTACCAGAGGTGACTTGATATGTATTCTCAATACCATAGCGATTTCACCATCTGAATAGTTCTAGAAAAAAAGTTATAGCAAAAATGGTAAGATGACCTGAAAATAAGATACCTTAGAACACCTCACCAAAAGACTTTATCCTCCCTTGAAATCCGACCTTCTTTTACTTCTTCTTCCCTCTGAAATTAGACTTGTATCAAATGAATGTATAATGATATTTATTTATACCATTTATGTCACTTCCTTTTAACATTAGGGATGACCTGACACTTTCTTATTTTGTAATTATTTTCAGGGCCTACATGTACTTCCTTTTTTTAATTCACTTTGTCATCTTCAAAAATTCATTTCTCCTCAACCATGAGGATCCATGTGATGTGCCACATACCAACGGAAACAACATGATGCATACTATCCATTTATGGGTGTTGTATATGCATGTGCATTTTCCTTCATGTCCAAATACCTTTATCAATCTTGCAGTTTAAAACCCATGACTAGGGTTGACATCGATGACAACAATCAATCTTCCAACATGACACACGTCAACAGATCATGAACTCTGGGTATGAAATACTCAGGAGGAAAACAAAGAGTGAAAGCGTCGAAGTCCAAAAGTGAATCTTGACCGTTGATTAAGAAGGGTGCCAAGGGCCGTCAATCTGGTTGTGGTAGAAAGTGCCTAAGTCCCGAAGCAGACTAGAGCCGTTGATTTGAGGAGGATACGTGGCAGGAATCCATGGACTCCATCTAAAAGTGTTATGGAAGAGCATGAAGTTTGAGAGTTGAAACTTCCGAAGCCTGGATCACGAAATAATCCATATCCGTTGATTTGTAAGGGAGCTACGTGGCAACAGATTGTGGAGATCTGGGATCACACGTGGAAGTAGGAAAGGAGGCAGATAACAACCGTTGACCGAGAGGCATCACCAAGGGATTGGAGATCAATGGTCGTTCTCAATTGCAGGGTCAGAACATGGCCATGTCTCAATGTTTCTTGAGCGGTCCACAATCAAAACCACGGTAGCTCCAAAGGCATGCGTGGATGTCTATAGTGAATTGCAGGGTGAATAACGAGTTTCCTTCAAAACGCCTTTGGCCACGCTTGCAATCGCGTGGTCACATGATAAAATTTCCCAAGGTCACATCAATGGAAGATAGGGGAAGGAGCTACCACTACTAGGCTCCACATCGAAGGTTACACATTGAAAAGTAAAAAAGGCCTCTGTGTGTATAATCCAATGGTGCTGATCAAACCAAATCTGATCGAAGGGTTGCTGTTTCATATCGTGATTTCTTGATAAGTTACGATTCAGTTACACTAACTGAATCATTGTTCTTGAGTGGTTGAATCATTATTCCTGAGCGTTGGAATCATGATTTCTGAACGTTTTTGAGATTCCTGACTTGAGCATTGGAGATGCAAAGTGTAATGGATGATGAGAGCAGGAATAAAAGAAAAATGCCATGATAGAGAGAGGTTGTTGTTTCTCTGTAAAAAGTAGTCGAGCTATAAGTAATGAAGATAACAACATGAACTGAGGGAGAAAATGCAGAGATGAAGAGCATAAGCTGGACATAGAAGAAATGGTGAAAACAATAGACTGTATGAGAACTTAAGCGCAAGAATATGTGAGCAGGAAGACAATGATGCATGAAGAGTAGACCAGTGTAGCAGAACAATGATGAGACTGGTAAACCATTGATAAATACTGTATCACTGTAATAAATTTCAACAAGCAAATATTTATATCTAAGGGAGGTAGGGTGGTTCTAGGGAGGACTGTTGTCCTTAGAGTTTCAAGTGGGTGCTTGAACACATGGAGTTGTAGCTTCCATCTGGTTGCATCCAAAAAAACCAGGGTGGTAAGGTGGTACAAGGGAGAACCATTGTTCTCTGTTATGCAGGTTGGTGCCTGTGTGACTGGAAGTTGGTGCTTCCATCCAGTTGGTGCTGGAACACACAGAGAGTTGGTGCTTCCTTCTAGTGGGTGCTAGAGAAACCAGAGAGTTGGTGCTCTCAACAAGTTGTAGATTGTTAAATAAGAGGTTGTAGCTTCATTTTGAGTTGGTGCTCAAAGAAAGATGATGTACAAAATTTAAAAGACTGCCTATCATTTGAAGAAGAAGAGGTTTTCTCCCTTTATGGGTTTCCTCGTGAATATATATCTCTCTGTGTATATCATATGTGTGATTGATGTTTGTTATTTCTTCTGCTCATGTCTTGCATAATCTTGATGATCACTTGGAGAAGCTTAATAATATTTTAATAGGCATAAAATTGTTTAAGCACAGTAACAACTGATTCACCACCCCCATCTCAGTTGTCTTAATAATTCCAACAATTGGTATCAGAGTGGGTTCCTTTTATTTAAAGGTAGATCAATAAGCTTAAACATGAAAATCCATGAAGGAACTTCAACCAATAATCCTCCTATGTTTTATGGAACAAATTTTTCCTTCTGGAAGGTTAGAATGAGAACATACATCATGGACTTAGGTGTTGATGTTTGGGATGTTGTAGAGACTGGATATACAAAACCTGTTGTGTTAGCTTCCAAAGATGATAATTTAGAATTTAGATTCAATGAAAAGGAAATGAATGCTATCTTGAGTGGGCTTGCTGAAGCTGAATTTGTAAAGGTCATGCAACTTGAATCTACCAAAGAAATGTGGGATAAACTTATTAGCAGTTATGAAGGAGATGAGAAAGTAAAAGATGCCAAACTTCAGAGACATAGATTGAAATTTGAACAACTAAAGATGAATGAGGATGAAACCGTTAGTAAATATTTTTTAAGAGTTGAGGAGCTTGTGAACGCCATGAAGGGTCTTGGTGAGAAGATTGAGGACACGTTTTAGTTTAGAAGATTTTAAGGTCTCTGCCTGATAGATTTAATCCAAAAGTTTTTGCAATAGAAGAACTGAATGATCTTAAAACTTTGTCTATTGATCAAATCCTAGGAACTATAACTGCTTATGAAATGAGGATTAGCAAAGATAAATCCACCACTAGAGAAGTATCTTTTAAAGCAGACAAGAATACTGATTCAGAATTAGATGATATTAAGGCAAAATTTGTGAGAAGGTTAAAGAAAGGATCATGAAAATACCAAGGCAAGCTGCCCTTCAAATATTTTAACTATGTAAATATAGGTCACTTTGCATCTAAGTGTCCACACAAGATGAAGGACCAGAACTTTGAAGGTGAAGAGAAGTACAAATCCAAGATATTTGGTAAAAAGAAAAGTTTATGTCTAAACAATGATGACTCTTCAGAAGACACAGATAGTGACTCTTCCTGTGAAGATAAGGTTAATGACTTTATGCTTATGGATAAAGAGGATTATGATAATAAAAGCACAGGAAGTGATGTTAATGATGAAGAATCTATGGTTGATATGGAAGGTGAACTAATAAGTGCTTTAGAACAGATTCACAAACTCAAATATAAAAAGAGAAAACAAAAACAATTGTTGATGCAGTTTGAAAAGAACGGTAAAAAACCCGATGAAGACTTTTCCCTGCTAAAAGTGGAGTTAGAAGAGGAAAATAAAATAGAGGACATTCTGAAAAAACAATTATCAGAGAAGAAGGAAAGATGTGAAGCCTTGGAAGAAGAGGTAGTAAAAACCAAAAAAGAGATGGAGAAGTTTAAAGCATTGTATCTCCAAAATCTTCCAAGCATTAAAGCCTCAACAGAACTAAACGACTTCCTGAGAAAACAAAGTTCTCCTTTGTTGAAGACTAGTTTAGGCTATGCAAGTGGTTCAAGCAACAAACAAACAAAAAGAAAAGAGCCAATAAAGATGATCAAATTCCAAGTCAACAGACAATCAGACCACGTGAGTACTCTGCCATCAAAAGCTAATAAAGACAAGATGATCCCTGATAAAAAACAAAGATATCAGAAGATGGAGAAACAAATTCCAAGAAGAAGGCCATCCTTCAGGTATCGAAATTTATTCCATGGATACTGTTTTTACTGCTCTAATTTTGGTCATAAGATTGCAAATTGTCAAATTAAGTTTAGAGACATGCAACTGAGGAGATCGAGAAATAAACAATCTTTGCAACATAGAAATAAACTGCCAATGAGTAGACTGTCAAATTAAGTTTAGAGACATGCAACTGAGGAGATCGAGAAATAAACAATCTTTGCAACATAGAAATAAACTGCCAATGAGTAGACAAAGTTGCACCAATCACTTTGACCTATTGAAAAATGATCTCGAATGCTATAACTGTCATAACTTTGGCCACAAAACTGCAAACTTCCATCTGAAGAATTACAAAAAAGATCCAAGGATAAAACCCTTAGCTAGAAATGTCAGCACATGGAAAAAGAAAGATAGTGA
This sequence comes from Picea mariana, assembly GCA_032191745.1. Classification (NCBI taxonomy): domain Eukaryota; kingdom Viridiplantae; phylum Streptophyta; class Pinopsida; order Pinales; family Pinaceae; genus Picea; species Picea mariana. Next base: position 457,350 of record JASDQU010100403.1, read on the forward strand.
AAAATGTGGTCTAGTACTTTCAGCTCAAAGACAAAAGAACCCCTGGTATATTGACAGTGGATGTTCCAAACATATGACTTGAGACAAAAGTAAGTTTCTGTCTCTAAGTTAAAGAAAATCAAGAAATGTAACCTTTGGAAATGATGCACCAGGAAAAATCAAATGTAAAGGAATGGTAAGTCTAAGTTATAACAAAAGGAAATATCAAGATGTGTTGTTTGTAGATGGTCTGAAACATAATCTGCTTAGTGTCAGTCAAGTTTGTGATAGAGGATTTAAAGTTGTTTTCACTTCTAAAGATTGTAAAATACAATTTGTGAATTCAAGACAGTTGATTGCAAAAGGCATAAGAACAAAAAACAATGTCTATGTTTTGAAAGAAGAAAAAGAAGAATGTCACTTAAGCAAGTATGATGAAAGCTGGTTATGGCATAGGATAATTGGAAACCTAAATTTTGATCATCTAATCAAACTTAGAAATAGTGGGGCAGTAAAAGATCTTCCAAAAATATCAAAGCCATATGATTCTATATGCAAACCTTGTCAAATAGGAAAGTTCACTTGGACACAGTTTAAATATAAGAACTTTGCATCAATAGAGAAACCTCTTCAGTTAGTACATATGGATTTATGTGGACCATCAAGGAAGGAAGGTACATGAAAAGAAAATTATTTCATGTTGATTATTGATGATTATTCTAGACTTACATGGGTTGCCTTTCTGAAAGAAAAATCTGAAGCATTTGAAAAATTCAAAGTGTTTAAGGCTCTGAATGAGAATCAAATAGGAAAAAGAATGAAGGCTGTAAGGTATGATAGAGGAGGAGAGTTTAGTTCAAGGGACTTCAAATATTTTTGTGATAAACATGGGATCAAAAGATAGTATACTATTTCAAGGACTCCACAACAAAATGGAGTAGTTGAGAGGCAAAATAGATCAGTTCAGCAGATGGCAAGATCAATGATGAATGAAAAGAATATTTCTCATACATATTGGGTAGAAGAAATTCATACCCCTGTACATATTCTTAACAAATCTCATCTCAGGCCACAAAGTGACAAGACTTCCTATGAACTACGGTTTGGAAGACCTGCTTCAATCAAGCATTTTAAAGTCTTTGGGAGTAAGTGTTATATCAAGAATAATGATGAAAATCTTGGCAAATATGATGACAGGGCTGATGAAGGTATCTTCTTAGGGTATGCTACAAACAGTAAAGGTTACATATGTTATAATAAGAGGATGCATAAATTGGTTGATTGTATTGACATAAAAGTTGATGAAGAAATCCCGTCACGAGATGTAAGCAACGTTGAATCAATAACAAAGGATATAGTTGAAGTTAAAGATGAACAGGTCCAAGAATACAAAAAATAAGATTCTGAGTTAGATGAAGACACAAATACTCAGGCAGACTCAAATCAACAGACAACATCAAATCCTCCCTCCGAAATTACTTAAAAGAATCATCCTGCAAGTCAGATAATTGGTGAAAAAGACAAAGGTGTACAAACCAAGAGAAGGATAATCAAAGACACCGAGGAATCACATATAACCTTCATATCCATGGTGGAACCCAAGAAATTTAATGAAGCCAATAAAGATGTAAACTGGTTAAAATCAATGAATGAAGAACTAGATTAGATTGAGAAGAGCAATACTTGGGAGCTTGTTCCTAGACTTGCAGATAAGAATGTAATTGGCTCCAAATGGGTGTTTAAGAATAAAATGAATGAACAAGGATAAATTGTTAAGAATAAAGCCAGATTGGTCTATAAGGGGTATGCACAAGTTGAAGGACAAGATTTTGATGAAACCTTTGCACCAGTGGAAAGATTGGAAGCCATCATAATATTTCTTTCTTATGCATGTCATAAGAAATTTAAAGTATATAAGATGGATGTTAAGTCAACATTTCTTAATGGAGATATAGAACAAGAAGTATATGTGGAGCAACCTGAAGGATTTTCACTAACAGATAATCCTGACTATGTCTGTAAGTTGAAAAAGACATTATATGGACTGAAACAGGCACCACGAGCCTGGTATTATAAACTAGACAAATTTCTATAGGACAAAGGGTTCAAGAAAGGTACTGTTGTCAGTAATATGTACATTAAGTGTGAAAGTGATTATTTATTAGTTGTTTTGGTTTATGTAGATGACATTATTTTTGGATGCACTAATGACCCTTCAGTTCAGTGGTTTTCTAATTCAATGCAGATTGAGTTTGAGATCCAAAAAGATCTTTTAATGACTGTGGTTGAGTTATTAATTGCATGTGTTAATTAACCATTTATGAAGCTGAATGAAAGAGGATGAATTTAATGAAGGAACATAGAAGCCATAAAACAATATACATATTTGAAATGAAGAAATAAGAACACCAAACCATACCAAGGGAAGTGATAGCAAAGTTTGGCACAAAATTGCCTACATCTCTGGGCCTTTCTCTTAGTGGGGGAGGCTTATTTATTAATTATTCAATGCTTGAAAAGTACATCAAAAGTACATAAAATGGACCGCATTCTGATCTCACTGTGTTTTGGTCGACCTCCAAAATCCAATGCAACTGACGGCACTGAAAAAGGCTGAGTGTAGCCTCCGGAAATGGCCTCCAAAGTTCTCCTAGTTCACTGGTTTTCTTTGCATAAATAACACTGTTCTGCTTTAATCTATATAAATTCGACCCGTGGCAGCATTGGTAAATATTTTGGTTTAAAGAGAATGAGGTGAGAAGTTCAAATCCAAACCTCCCACCTTTTTTGGCATAGAATCGGGCCAAATCTCCATAGTACATGGCAGATATGATTTCTTTTTGACATAGAATCGGGCCAAATCTCCATAGTATATGGCATATATGGTTTAAATAAACCATATGCCAAAGTTTCCGATATGTGGCGCATTGTAAAAATTTTTGGTGGCTTTTTAAATATGGTTTAACACCCACTTAACCATATTTGTGGCATAAAAATTGCATAAAGTGCTTTTAATATGGCATATCCAAACCATATTACATATGGTTTTATAACCATAATACCACAACGTGGCATACCATATCCCTTTTTAAATGGATACTTTGTCCACTTTATAAAATGTTCGTGGCTTATCCACTTTAATGACCACAATATAGTTTTAAAAATAATCATATATATTATAATATATAATGCCCTTCTTAAAATTTGATAATTTGCCATATCTTACCAATCCCAATATGCCACGTGTTGTCATGGGATTGGCCCATGTAGAAACCAGTCAGATGTCAAATGTCCACACAGAACTCTGCCACTTGTCACCTATGCAACCTGCCATGTGTCAATTATGCAATTTTCCAAGTCACCTTATTCATGCCATGTGCCAACTCCAGAATGTGCCACATGTCCTTTGACCAGTTGAATTTTTACTTGCTTATGTAAAACTTCCAAATGCGATAACTTTCGCATACGATGTCGGATTTACAATTCATTTGTGCCGTCGAAAATATTGCGACGAGCACTGCGTGATCATGTCATTTTATTGAGAATTCAACAACTTCAATTTTTAGGCATTTCTGAGCCCCATCAAGCTCCTGGATCCAATTCTGGATCACACATCCCCACTAAAATAAATTTTGGTCCCCAAAAGGTTACTGACCAGTCAACAAGCTTGGGATAGGCCACCCGGCTTGTCCTTTGTCTTTGAAATATGTCTCGTGCACCTGTCTCATCAAGATCAACTGTAACACAATCATGACAACTGACAACATATTGTTAGCCATTTGAACCCCGTTACATCTTACTGAAGCCACTATCATCCATGTAGACAACTTACTAATAATAGAATCAAAAGGACGACTGCAAATGAGCTGATGTACTTATAATATTTGCACGACATGAGCTTATCTTGAAGAAGCCTGTGATTGATTTTCCATTCAACAATCATTTCCTATTCTTTCTTAAGATCAATTACTTCATTTGAAACAATTATTGGTTTGTTTATTTCTTGAACTTCCTTCTTTAATTGTTCCATTGTTTGAAGTGTTTTATTTTCCTTAACATGATGAGCATGAACCACATAATCTTGACCTGCATTGGTTAATTGATATTGATTATTTTTCCTGTAGAAGATTGCCTTCCGATCATATAAGTATGGACTACCTAAGACCATTCCACATTCACTTAATGGCACTACATCACATGTTACCTCATCCACATACTTAGATGAAATTGCAAATTTTATTGCGCACTGTTTTGTTATGTGCATTTGATGATGATTGCTTATCCATTTAAGTGTGTAAGGCTTATGATGTACTTGTGTTTTTAACCCCAATCACTTAACCAATTCTTCTGAGATTAGATTAGCTTGAGATCCACTGTCGATTAATGTGTCTATCTTAGTGTGTTGCATGATGGTCCTTATATGAAACAAGTTACTTCTACAATCAATTCCTTCACCAATTTTACCTATCATACCAACCAATGAGACCTTAGTTTCGTCACCCAAATCCGATCCCAAGTCTATGGGTTTTGTTGTCACTACAATTGTTTCCCTTCCCTTCTTTTCCTTGAACCACTTTGGCCTTTTCTCGGGATGCAACTGCCAACATCTGTCCTCATCATGTCCCTCTTTCTTGCAATGCTTGCAAGAGAGCTTCTCATCCTTTCTCGCCACTGCATTTTCCTTTTTTCCTGTCCACTTCCTTTTGTCCTCTTTCTTTAAAGAAGATTCCCCTAATACACCTGCTTTCCCTACTTCAATGTATGTCACTTGAACATAAACCTCATCAAGGTTAGTGGGTCCAAACATGAATACAGTGTTTCTAATATGTGCAGGTAAACATCCTATATACTTCATAAGGGTTTCCTGTGTATGTAAAGGGATATCTAACATCAATGCCATTTTTCGAAAGCCATCAGTATACTCTTGTATTGTTTGTCCTTTTCTTAGTTTTAAAGATTGCCATTCAATTAATGATTTTTCTTTATAACCCAAAGGATATAATTGTTTCCTAAGTGCATAAATGAAGCTTTTCCATGATGGAAATACATTACCCACTTGTTGCATTCCATTTTTCAACTTTCTTTGCCACCATATGAGAGATGTGCCTGCAAGTCTCAAAGATGCCAACTTGATTTGCGTGGCCTCATCCTTGATCTGCTACACATTGCAATAAACCTCCATCTGTCTAACCCAATTGTCAAGTTTCTCTGCATTCACTTCACCATCATATATGGGAAACTCAAATTTAACATCAAGTTTTAATAATGGCATTTCATTCTTATGTTTATGAACATGTTTCTTTGCATTAGATTTAGAACTTTAACTTGAAGAAGAAGAAGAAGAAGGAGGTGATGATGGAGGTGAAGGAGGAATCTGAGGAGGATCCTCTTCCTCTTTACTTTTTCCCTTTGAATATTTTCCAAGAACTGGTCTCTTTTGTTCCAAGTAATCCTCATACAAAACTTTCACCATCTCTGACATAGCAAGGAAATTTTTTTGAAACTCTTTCTCATCAAGAGAAAGTCCCTCTTCCGATGCCATCTTCTCGCATGAGAAGCTTTTCCCTGGTTAACATGCAAAACTCAAATCCAAATGTCAACTAGCTCTGATACCACTTGATCCGAAAAGATCTTTTAATGAATGTGGTTGAGATATTAATTGCATGTGTTAATTAACCATTTATGAAGCTGAATGAAAGAGGATGAATTTAGTGAAGGAACATAGCAGCCATAAAAAAATATACAGATCTGAACTGAAGCAATAAGAACAACAAACCATAACAAGAGAAGTGATAACAGAGTTCGACACAAAATTGCCTACGTCTCCGAGCCATTGTCTCAGTGGGGGAGGCTTATTTATTAATTCTTCAATGCTTGAAAAGTACACAAAATGGACTCCATTATGATCTCACTGTGTTCTTCTCGACCTTAGAAATCCATTACAACTGACGAAATTGAAAAAGGCTAAGTATAGCCTCCGGAAATAGCCTCCAAAGTTCTCCTAGTTTGCTGGTTTTCTCTGCATAAATAACATTGTTCTGCTCTAATTCATATAAATTCGACCTGTGTCAGGATTGGTAGATATTTTGGTTTAAAAAGAATGAGGTGAGAAGTTCGAATCCCAACCTCCCACTTTTTGACATAGAATCGGGCCAAATCTCCATAGTACATGGGACATATGATTTCTTTTTGACATAGAATCGGGCCAAATCTCCATAGTACATGGCATATATGATTTCTTTTTGACATATAATCGGGCCAAATCTCCATAGTATATGGCATATATGGTTTAAATAAACCATATGCCAAAGTTTCCGATATGTGGCGCGTTGTAACAAATTTTGGTGGCTTTTTTAATATGGTTTAACACCCACTTAACCATATTCGTGGCATAAAAATTGCATAAAGTGCTTTTATTATGGCATATCCAAACCATATTACATATGGTTTTATAACCATAATACCAAAACATGGCATACCATATCCCTTTTTAAATGGGTACTTTGTCTACTTTATAAAATATTCGTGGCTTATCCACTTTAATGACCACAATATAGTTTTAAAAATAATCATATATATTATAATATATAATGCCCTTCTTAAAATTTAATAATTTTCCATATCTTACCAATCCCAACATGCCACGTGTTGTCATGGGATTGGCCTATGTAGAAACCAGTTAGATGTCAAATGTCCACACAGAACTCTACCACTTCTCACCTATGCAGCCTGCCATGTGTCATTTATGCACTTTTCCACGTCACCTTGTTTATGCCACGTGCCAACTCCAGAATGTGCCACATGTCCTTTGAGTAGTTGACTTTTTACCTGCTTATGTAAAACTTCCAAATGTGATAACTTTCGCATACGATGTCGAATTTACAATTCGTTTGCGCCATCAGAAATCTTGCGATGAGCACTGCGTGATCATGTCATTTTATTGAGCATTCAACAACTTTGTTTTTTAGGCCTTTCTGAGCCCCATCAAGCTCTTGGATCCAATTCTGGATTAGTTTGAGATTTCCTTGATAGGAGAAATGTCATATTTTATTGGTTTACAAATCAATCAGAGTTCTGTAGGGATATTTATCTCTCAAGAAAAGTATTTGAAAGAGATGTTGAAGAAGTTTCAAATGGAAGATTCCTCTCCTGTTAGTAAACCTATGGTGGTTGGTTGCAAGCTCAGTAAGATGATATTTCACCTTATGTTGATCAAAGAACACATTGATCAATGATAGGCAGCCTTATGTACATCACAACATCTCATCTTGATATAATGCAAGCTGTTGGAATGGTAGTTCGTTATCAGTGTTCTCCTAAACAAAGTCATTTAGCAACTGTCAAGAGGATATTCAAATATTTGAAGGGTACACTGACTTATGGTCTTTGGTATCCTAGAAATCATAATTTTCAATTAACTTCATATTCAGACGCTGATTGGGCAAATTGTTTGGATGAAATAAAGAGCACCAGTGGAGGTGCATTATTCTTAGGTGATTCATTAGTCGCATGGCTTAGTAAGATGCAGGGATCTATTTCTTTATCAACTACATAGTCATAGTACATTGCTGCTACTACTTGCTGCACTCAGATCTTATGGATGATACACACTCTTGCATATTTTAAGGTAACTTATATTGATCCCATTCCACTTCACTATGATAACACCAATGCAATTAGTGTCTCCAAGAATCCTGTGCTTCATTCCAATACTAAGCATATACCAATAAAGTATCATTTTCTCAAAGAGAAGGTTACAAACAGAGTTGTTTAGCTGAATTATATTCCATCCAAAGATCAGATTGTTGATATCTTCACTAAACCGCTTGCAACAACTCAGTTTGAGTATCTATGCCATAAGTTGGGCGTGACCCTGTTATCTAGTTAAAATAGACTATCTAATCAGGGGTAGTATGTGTTGGTCAAATATCTAAAACCTTCGAAAAGTACTACAACAGTTCAAGGGGAGCATGATTTTATTTGACATTGATGTCAAAGGGGGAGAAAAGGTGTTGTCTGGATGCTACAGTTGGAGGTCTAAGCAAAATAGTGCAACCTTTCATGGTTTCCATCAATGCCAAAGGGGGATATTGTTGGCATGTTTACAGGAAGAGTGTGCTTGTCATTGATGACAAGAACAAAAGGCGAAGCATAAGGCGAGAAATATCAGAAGGAAGAGCTATAGTGGCCGTTGGATCATGGATCCAAAGGACCTTCAATCGAATACCCGACAACTGTTGAATCATTCTAAGTGGAAGGACATGATAATATAGAAGAGAAACACCAAAGATAGATCGATCCATCGATCTAAGAACATGATCAACGAACAACATTTGGTTCACATCAAAATTTGCGAGGAGGTTGCTGTTCGGGGAATATCACTTCGGGAGAATTGGAAACTTTAAAGTTGAATTACCTGAAGCTCGAAATCGAAAATGAATAAGGACCATCAGATCTGGAGAAAATGCGATGATAGTTAGATCAGGGAGAACCACATCAACAAACCACGTCTACAAGGACATGTGGCAAACCAAGTTGGTAGACCACGCGAGAAGACCACAATAGCAAGGACACATGGCACAATCGACAATGACAAGTGTCAAGTTGAATCGACATTTCAGGTACATGCAAATCATGAATCTGAGTGACACATGGCAGCTACTCAGCTCGTGACATGTCATCAAGTGACGTAAGTAAGTTATGTCACTCTGGGAGTTTTACTTCAGGATTTTTACCACCAGCACTTGCCCAAAGTCCCAAAGTGGACACGAAACGTCCGATCTGAAGATCATTTCAGGAGCATTCTCGACCGTCAATCTACTATAGTGGAAGGATAGTGTTAGTGGAAGTATTAACCGAAAAAAAGCGATCTCCACCACTTATGACTTACTCAATAGGTGATCACTCTGGGAGATAGTGAAAGAAGCAAAGTTGAGATTTGAAATCCCCGAAGCCCAAAGAGACAAAGGAGATGAGGACCATTGATCTATAGGAGCACACACGCCTACAAATTATTAACTCTAGGTACGAAATAATCCAAAGGAAAGCAGAGAGTGAAAGCGTCGAAGCCCCGAAGTGAATCTCGACTGTTGAATGAGAAGGGTGCCAAGGGTTGTTGATATGGTCTTGGTAGAAAGTGCCGAAATTCTGAAGCAGACTAGAGCCGTTGGTTTGAGGAGGACTCATGGAAGGAATCTGTGGACTCTAGCTAAAAGCATTCTGGAAGAGCGTGAAGTTTGAGAGTTGAAACTCCCAAAGCCTGGATCAAAAAATAAGCCGTAGCCATTGATTTAGAAGAGATATACGTGTCAATAGATCGTTGAGATCTGGGATCATGCGTGGAAGGAGGAAATGAGGCATATAACAACTGTTGATCGAGAGGCATTACCAAGGGATTGGGGATAAATGGTCGCGCTCAATTGCGGGGTCAGAACATGGTCTGGTCTTAGTTTTTCTTGAGTGGGTCGTAATCAAAACCACGGTAACGCCAAAGGCATACATGGATCTCAGTAGTGAATTACGGGGAGAAAAGTGGGTTTCCCTCAAACCGCCTTTGGTCACTCCCCCAATCACATGGTCACATGATAACATCGCCCATGGTCACATCAACGAAAGATAGGGGAAGGAGCTAGCGATAGTAGGCTCCACATCGGAGGTTACACATTGAAAAGTCAAAAAGGCCTCTGCGTGTATAATCCAACGATGTTGATCAAATCGAATCTGATCAAATGGTTACTGTTTCATCTCGTGATTTCTTGATCAATTACGATTCAATTACACTAACTGAATTATTGTTCCTGAGAGGTTGAATCATTGTTCCTGAGCATTGGAATCATGATTACTGAGCGTTAATGGGCATAAAATTGTTTAAGAACAGTAACAATTGATTCACCCCCCCGCCTCTCAGTTGTCTTAGTAATTCCACCAGGCTAATCCGTATAGATTTATCTCTTCTAAGAGGTTTAAACTGATTAGTTCACTTAAGGAAATTCCCTGGAAAATAAAAAATTCCCCATAAGATCTTCCCTAGAGGAATAGATGTATTGAAGATCAAGAGAGATTTAAATCAGAGTACAATAAAAAACTGTTGACAAACCTTCATTGTCAAATCTTAAGCAAATATCATCCCTGCATGATACATACAAATTGATTGCCCCCACTTCAAAAATATATGACAGATGGTGAAAGGAAATTCATAAAATGATTGCCCCCATCTAGTCCAAGATAAATGGTGAAAGGAAATTTGTAAATCGATTGCTCCCATTTTGTCCAAAAGAGATGATGAAAGGAAATTCATGTAATGATTGCCCTCATCTCAAATAAAATGCAAAATTGCTAATTGAAGTGGTGAAAGGAAATTCAATAGGAGATGTAGATAACTTCACCGGGGTATTGAACAGTCTCGCTAGCCGTGAAACAATATCTATGATATCTGTAATACTTTCATACATGTATAAACATACTCTGGTGACTAGTTCTCTTTCCGGTAATATTTACATTCTAAATCGACAAGGGATTCCCCGAATAAATCATTAAAATTACTTTTCCTTGATGCGAATGAAATCGAATAAATTCTAATAGTCCAGTTAAAGTTGTTTTGATTATCTTGAGCAAATCTAAACTCAGTTTCAGGAAAAAGAAACATATCAATAGCCTAACTTGAGATAAATAATTGATTATGTTTCAAAGGTTTTCTAAGACTCGATTGAAATCCGATTTTTCTCCAAAGGTGTTTACTAGAAATAAAGTGATGACTCCATTCACCCAATAAAGACACTTAATCTACTATTCTGCCACGCCTCGCAGGGAGATGCGATCCCCAGATGGAGCCTATGTTGGAACATATATAATCGTATAACTTTGAGCTTTAAAATAGAAACATCTCTGGTTAAATCTTAACAAGGCATGTGCAATATTTTCCATTGATGGAGTTCCTCGGTTGATCTGATGATCCTAAGCTCTTCAGAGTGGTGGAGCTGCTTGATTATTAAATAGCCAAATCACTAAAAGGTCGCTTCAGAGTTTCGCGCTTCGGGCATTTCAACAAGTCATGAATTTAAAAACCCTGAAACTCGAAAGAATCTGTTATCACTCTTTATTAAACTTTCAAATACCATGAGGAATAATACACGTGTATTTTTTGAGGCTTCCCTGGGTTGACACATGGCATCCATTTGTGACATTTTCCTCCGAATATTCGTATGAATCTAAGTAACACGTGACACCCCCTAGTCTTAACATGTCATTTAAAATGACGTCACCCTCTACACGTCACTGCGGGTAATGACCATTCAGAAATATAATGACAAGCTAAATTTCAAATCCACGAAGCAACAAAATCCCAAAACATTAAATCTTAATTAGTTAATTTAATTGTGGTTAAAATACAATTAAAAACTTCGCACTTCGGAGGTTCGGACGTTTATCATCCATCACATCTTGAAGTCTCCGAAGTCCGAACTTCCAAAACACTTCAAACTTAAATGAAGTTAATTAAAGCTAAAAAACAATTATCCAATAATCAATCCTTTTGCGGTTTCGGGGATTCTATCTCGAGCTACTATTAAAAATCCCGAAGTCTGAATACTCGAAAACACTTAATGCTAAACATGATTAATTAATGTTTTACACAATATTATATCAGAATTAATATTTTGTGAATCCACTATTTGAGAATTTTCAAACCTATTTCATCCAAGTCCCCGATTGCAAACCACCAATATTAATGGCATTAATCACAAATCAACGACAATGATTTCAATATAGATTGCAGATTGCCACCTATATTTTCTCATTAGGTAAATAAATTTATCGTCAGTAAAAGTATTCTCATATCAATACGTTTGAGGTGAATAAGAATATTTGGTTTTGAATTCCATTTTCATTCTCACAGAATAGAAAGATTTAGCTAATTGAGAAGATCACGCATTCCCCTGTAACAGGTAATCCAGTTCCGATTTCATCAATATCATGGTACCATGAAAGATGGATAAAGCAGTTGGTAAAAGCGCAAATCCAAACATAGATGTTCTGTCAGACACCTCACCGAGAGCCATAGATACTGTAAGAACTTGGACGTAGGTGTTAGATATTCTAGAGCACGAGCTTATAAATTTCCCAGAGGATTCAGGTGACGAAGTGAGTGAAACCCATGCAACTAAACTCAAGGACATAGCTCAGTCAGGGCTACACAAAATAACATCACGACTGAGACTCATGCCATCTAATGATATGATAGGCTGGGTCCTAGAAAAGATCGTCATTTCAACCAGGATAATTTGCAACTCATAGAAGGTTGTTGTTGGGTATTTTCAGCCAGATCACATACAAGTAAAGTATAAACTATCCCCCAATTTTAAATATAACTACAATGCTACATTCATAATGGAATTCGAGAAACATGAATGTAAGCAATATGATAAAACCTACCCTAATTTAATCAAAGATTGGTGGGGGCACCCAGAGAAATTCATAGCAGACACTCACGACATATATGCCACACCATCGTTAGATGCCCATATGATTTATGTGGCTATGATGCTATGTAGGATATTCAAGAAAAAAAACTTCTCTCATTTCCTATTGGCATGGGTACCAATTATGCATGGGTACCAATTATGCATGAAGTGGCCGAGGGATACTCTTTCAGCTTGGCCAAGATATTATCAAACAACCTGGCTAAGGAAATCACAGAGTACCAATTGGAAAATTCCAAAGGGAAATCTACCCCTTTCTATATGTCAGTAGACATTATGGATGCTATTTGTTTTATGACTCCTTTCCCTCTGATGAGCTGGAGCTGGACCCCGACCAGTTTCGAGGCTATCCATTTTTATCACTCCAAGTTGTGGGAGGACAAAGCTAGAAATTTCTTCTATGGAATATACCATTACATAGTGGTGCCTATTCATGTCGTCCTATATGGTTTACCACCTCCAAAAAATTTAGACAAAATCATGACAAACCTGGGCAAGATAGCTGACTAGTACTGTTAGCACTCCGTAAATTTATTTGGCTGATGAATAGACGACAAAGGTAACTTTTTCAACCGACTTTGAGACTCGAAACTAGCCTTTCGGATTTGGAGAGGGCTCTCTCAGAAATGGCGCGGTCTCTACACAGGATATGACTTTGAAAACAATGGCTAGATTTAACACTAATGGTAAAAATGGTTTCTGGTTATATTGGCGCAGAAAAGAAAAACTTGGGCTATGGGGTCGATCTAAGGAAGAGATAGAACAAATGACTCAGTGACTGGATTCGAGAGGAGAAGGCTAGGCGAGCAACAACCTTTACTGTAAACCGTAAAGCGTGGCGGGAGAAAAACACAGAAAGTAACTCAAGAGAGCCACTGTGGATGAATTCAGAGTTAGCTTGAGAGGAAAACGTTTTGTCTAAGTGGCGCGAACAAGGGGCGCTGTACAATGAATCCACAGGTTTGAATTTTTTTTTTGAAATAGACAGTATGAGATATGAAATAAAAGGTAACAGGAAACACAGAGGCAAATAAAAAGACACAATACATCCGAATATCACAACTAGAATATTTTCGTCAAATCACAAGACCTTTGCATTAAATTTCAGTAAAAAAAACTTAGATTACATACAATAGCAGTCGTTTTCTCAAAATTGCCAACCAACCTTGTTTACATAAAAATGATCCCCATATGTAGAAAGCTAATGTTACCCTTGGATGTTAGGGTCAAGCTAATCTCTCCTGGAATCATGGATCTGTTTTCTTTGAAAGAGAACAATAACTTCAATGGATTCACTAAAAATAGAAAACCCGACTTTGCCAAATCATAATCGTAACCGAAATATTATTTAAATTCATTGGTCATGATCCAAATTAGACCATATGGTTGTGATGAGCCATAATTTTCACTGCTGGACACTCTGTCATCCCTGCACAACAAGTCTTCTATGCAATAGTAACCTACAACAAAAACGAATAAGAATGCACAACAAACTGGTAAAATAGGTGTTAAATATGACATCGTATATCAGTGATAAAAAACTAGTTTTAGAAATGGAGAGAGGTTTTTGTAGTTAATATTGTTATAAAAAAAACCCTCTCTCAATTTCTTGAAATTCATCTCTAGCTGGCTGGGATACGTGTCGCAAACACATGTCGTGGACAAGAAATCATGAAAACTAAAAAATAGGGCTCAATTATTCCTTCGAATCTCCCAATCCATGGCACATTTTAAAAATATGAGAGAGGTTTTTATTATTTAGTTTGTCCTAAAAAAAAACCTCTCTGGGAGTTTCAAAATTCCTCTCCAATTGGTAATAAATTGATATTGAAGTTGACCACTAAACCAGTAATTTGCACAATGCGACGTATAGCCTGTGCGCAGGAAAATCCACTGCGCGACAGCATCCTATGTGCGACAGTCCACTGCACGAGGAAATCCACTGTGTGATAGAATCCTATGCGTGAATAAATCCACTGCGTGACAACATCCTATGCGCGACAACCTTCTTTGCGTGACAACATCCTCTACGCGACGACATTCTTTGCGCGACAACATCCTCTGCGCGGTGCGCAGGGAATTTTGTAGCACACAGTGAATTTTGCAGCACACAGTTGGAAATTGAAATGAGAATAAATAAATTATAATCTTCCCTTTGAAATTGGCCCTTGGAGATGTTAGATGATGCCAGACATAAAAACAATAGGGGTGCTAACAAGCATGACTTTGAAAATTGTTGACAAACCTCTAACCTTAGCCATGAAAATCATGGTGCTAACAACTGGCTCCAATGGGGATGCTATCCTCCCTGTGAGGTAGAAAAGAATAATAGACCAGGTGCCAATCCATTGGGTTTCTCCCAAACTCAACTTTCCAACTGTAACTTGTAACCTTCATCCGCTGAAAACCCAAAATTGTATATGCTCCAAACTGAAATTTGAAACTAAGCTGAAAATGAAAACTGCAGATTGCTAAAAGAAATGCTTGTAGTACCGATCTTATTCGCACCTACCTACCCTAACTGTTGAAATGAAATTCCAATCAAGTGAAATCATAATTCCAATGCAACCATGCAAGAACTTTATCCACTTTTTTCTTTCTTTGCACATGCTTGCCCCAAATCTTGTTTACTGTTAATTCGTTAAAAAAATTATTTATAAATTCCAATCTCAAAAAAATAAAAATATTGGGGTTGTTTAACGCCTCCAACAAAACTGCAAATGGATCCTCCAAAACATGCATAAACCAACAATCATATTTCACCCCTTCCATTGCATCCTTGTTTTTATGTAATTCAACCTGTTGATTACCACAAAAAGGCTGAAAAATATGTTGAGACTGCTGGAAATAACAATCTTTTGAATCACAAGACATTGTTGGCTGAAATGAAACCCCTAGTGGCAAGAAATCTAGATCTAACACTGATGTTGATTTACCATCATATTTATTTCCAAGCTGTTAGTTGATCATAGGATGCAAATCTGAACTGAAACAACTTTTCATGTAATCAACAACAGGGTCATTAAAAGTATGAGAAGGTTGTTGGTCCTCTACATTGATAACAATTTTCTCATGTAAAACAATGTCACTGTGAATGCAATCATACTTCACTGCTTCCTTTGTTATCTCATGATTTAATTTCAACAATTCAAAGGAAGAAAAACATAATGGAAGACAGTTCTCATTTGCAAGTCCACTGCTTTCTTCAAATTCAACATCATGCATGTAGGATTTCAGATTTGAAACATTATAAAAAAAATTCTTCAGCAATTCGAAAGAAGCAAAACACAATGGAAAGGTTCTTTCACCTGATTTAAAACCCTCTTCATTTTATTCACTACTGTCATATGCACATTTTTTAATTTCTTTGGATTGCTGAACATACTCATTTTCAGATTCATCTTCGAACAATGGATGCAATTTTGAACTGATAAAACCTTCCATATAACAAGCAACATGGTCATTAAACACATGAGAAGATTGCTGCAATTTCTTGTCAATTGTTTCCCATGAATCATTGTGATTTTTCATCAGCACACATTCCTCTGCCTCAGTGATGATCCTTAAATTTTCTTTCAAAAATTTAAACGAAGCAAAGCATAAAGGTAAAGAATTTTCTTCCGCTGATTCAATACTTTCTTCATATTCTTCTTTGTAGCTGTGATATGTAGGCTGATTGCTCTCATTACACTGCTGAAAATGAACATTTTCTGATAGAGAACATGCAATTGGTTATTCTAGCAAGTCAACACCATAATCATCATCATAATCATCATATATAGGAAAATCAGTAACATCTGCAATGTCATCTAACAAGAAAAAGTTTGGGATATCAACCTGCTCTTCAACAAGTTGATTTGCAAATTCATTTTCTTGACTGTCTACAAATGAATACGTAAAACAATCAGTTTCTTGCTCATGATGACAAAGATCAGAGTGTAAATCAACTTCTTGTTTATGATGACAAAGATCGGAATGTAAATCAACTTCTTGTTTATGCACAATCTCATGTTCTTCTGCTACACTATCGTTCTCTGTATTAGAAACACTCTTTAAATTCTGATTTTGCGGCCTTTGACATGCTTGAAGATTGTCTTCCACCTCTTGGGAATTATTGAACATCTGCTGCAAAGACATATACTTCCTCTCCATCAGAAGAAAATATAAGTCTGATTGAAAGTTTGTTACATAATGGAGCATGGCAACAACTTCAGGAGGTTGGACTTCTTTAGGTAGTTTATAATAAAGATTAGGAAACATCCTACTGAAATTTGAGATGGTTTCATCTTTCTGTCTTCTCATGGCATAAAACTCTGAAAGGAGTGGGTCCCATGAATTTCTCTCACCCCAAAATCTACAGAAATCTTCCCTCAATTCATCCCACGAGCTAATGGACTGAGGCTACAAATTTCTGAACCATGCTTTGGAATCACCTTGTAAGGATTGAGAAAAGGCCCTCATAGAGACATCATCATGTTCAATCTCAAAAAGGTCTATAAAATGCTCAATGGCCTGAATATGTTTTTCAACTAAATGTCCATCAAGCTCTCCATTGAACCGAGGAAGGTACTTATAATGTTTCATAGGAAAGTCATGAAGGATGGAAGGAAGTTTTAGAGGACTGTATATTTCTTGAATCTTGGAGGGTGTAGGATTAATAACATAAGGTACAAGATCAACTTTGGTTTCATTAAGATCACAAGAATGATCATGAATGTCATATGGCTCAGAGGAAGGAGCTTGGTGAATATCAGTTATACAAGAAGAAGGAGGTATACCTACATTTTTCCATGGAGGATATACAAGGGTAGATCTCTGGGATTCATTTGAATGCAGTAAGTTAAGAAATATTCTTTTGAAAAACTCAGGAAAGGACAAGAAGATATTGATAACATAGAAAAGTACTTCTTGAACTAAACTTAAGCTTAAGTACCTTATTTTCCCATACTGCTCTTCCATATCTCTGTCAACAGGTCTCATTCTCCAGTAAGAGTCTTTGAATTGCATTTGAAGCTTGATTGGAGTCGCCATGAAAAATTTAGCTCTGGATACTTCTACCAGTGGAATCACCTTCAACTGATTTTCTAATGTGTGGAGT
>JASDQU010100404.1:0-12294 GCA_032191745.1 Picea mariana
AGAGTAGCTTGAAGTAGCACTTCCAAGACACCAAGCATTTAGGGGTTATGCTTTTGACCATCTCATTTAGTTAACCCTTATCATTACCATATTAAATTTTACATATATTTTAAATTTTATTATTTTTAAAAGAAATAACAAATATGTAATCATATTATGATTATGAGACCATTAGTTAACCCTTATCATTACCATATTAAATTTTACATATATTTTAAATTTTATTATTTTTAAAAGAAATAACAAATATGTAATCATATTATGATTATGAGACCATTGAATCAATCGAAACTGATAGCGCTAGTAGGATTTGAAAAAAAATTAACGTATTATAGTTAAAATACTTTTAAAAAACATGTTTTTTTTGTCTTCCATCTTTTCAATACTTTAAATAAAATAAGGAATCAATCGAAACTGATAGCGCTAGTAGGATTTGAAAAAAAATCATATTATAGTTAAAATACTTTTAAAAAACATGTTTTTTTTTGTCTTCCATCTTTTCAATATCACAAATTTTAATTTATATTAAAATATTTTTTAATTATAATATATTATTATAATATAAAAATATATAAATGAAAAAAGAAATCATAAAAACATTAAATTTAAGTGAGTTTCGTTATTAAAAAATAAATTTAATTTACATTATAAGGAAATAATATATTTTTATTCAATTATTTGTATAAAATTTTAAGGTGTGGATTTACATGAATTTGTGTAACTAATTAACATATTATTGAGCAAGAACAAGCTTCATGGTGGAGGGATGATGTAGGGTTTTAAACACACTAGTAAGAGGAGAAGGAGCTCCATAGATCCTTAAGGGAAGATTAGGTTTTACAACAAGGAGCTTATGTCTCTAGGGATGTAAGATCCCACGATATGGAAATCCTCAAGGGGAAGGGTTGACAAAAGAGTCTCAAAATTCATTCAAGGACGTAGTCAAAGGCAACCCTAAAAGAAGGGGAGAGGATGTCGAGATGGGTGGATTCTGTAAAGGGAAGACATAAACCTGCAAGAAAGAGACAAACCTGTCAAATTAGGGAAAGGACGAGAAGGAAAAAAACCTGCAAAATTAGAAAAAAGTGGCTTTAAAAAGGATGCTTACCTAAGACTGTGGAGAATCACAATTATGAGGTAACATTGAATGGGATAGGTAACATCAAGCAGATCAACATCGTAGTGAAAGAAGTTTTGAAGTAGGGGATTGGGTGTTTTTAAGACTACAACCATACAAACTGATGTCCCTCAAGCAAGCCAAGAAGGATAATAAATTATCACCAAAGTACTATGGCCTTTATAAGGTGTTGCAAAATATTGGTACTATGGCATACAAATTGGAGTTGCTTGCATCTTCACAAGTAAACCCAGTTTTCCATGTTTCATGCTTAAAGAAGGTTATAGGCGACAAGATCCCAGTTCAAACTATATTGCGAGAACTTGACGAGGAAGGAAAAATCATATTGGATCCTGAAGCCATCACTGACACAAGAATTCACCAGCTGAGGAATAGATCCATTTCAGAGTATCTCATTAAATGGAGGAAACTACCGGTTGAAAGATGAGTCTTTTATACAGAAGCATCCAGAGTTACTCAAGCGTTGTGGAGAACACTTGTCTCAAGGGGAGGGACATGTTAAGCCCTAATATTGGCTCATTACCCCTTAATTGGAGCATATTACATTAGTAATGTTATTTTATTTATGTCGGCTTTATTCCATTAGTTGTAATTATACCTCTTAGTCTCCTATATATACCAAGGAGACATTTTCATTTGGAATCATCTTGTACTTGAACATTTAAGTGGGGTAAAAGGAGGTTTCCCCCTTGAAGGGGCTTATTATCTGAAATGATCTCTTTTTCAAGGTGTTGAGTACTTTTTCTGAGGTTTCTCTATGCTATATTGATATTTGGTTCTTAACACATATTTCCTTTCTCGAATCAATAATCCCAGTGATAACTTTCTTGTAATTGATACATTTCCAGATGGAAATTTATTTGCAGTTTATGTTAAGACTCCATGGTTTGATGATATCACAAATTACTCATCTACATGAAAATTTCCACCACACTTTTCATGAAAATAAAAACAAAGAGTTATTAGGAAAAGTGCTAACTATTGCTGGGTTGGTGGAGACCTCTTCTACACAGGAGCATATCCAATCATTCGTCGATGTGTTAGAGAGCATGAGATGTTTGATATTTTGAAGGATGTCATTACGAGCCTTGCAGTGGTCATTTTTATGACAAAAGGACAATGTATAACATTCTTCAATTAGGATATTACTGGCCCTCAATTTTTAAGGATACCAAACAATATGTGAGGAGCTGCGACAATTGTTAAAGGATGGGGCATCCTACTGCAACCAACAAAATTCCAATTCAGCCTCAGGTTTTCATAGAACCATTTGAGAAATGGGCCTTAGATTTTGTAGGGCCCAAAAATTCACCATCAAAAAGAAAAAGGTATGTTTTGGTTTGCACAGTTTACGTTACAAAGTGGGTGTTACACAATATTTTGTCGCAACTAATGATGTTCACTTATCTTGTATCATCCAGAGCATACAAGCTATGATTAATGAAGAAGAACCTTATTTTGAGAGAAGGAAAGCATGCAAAAAGGGTTACACATGTTGTTAGGGCCTTTAAAGCCTTAATTTAAGAGAGTGTCACAACTTGCATCATTGCAGGGTGTGACACCTTCAACTGTCGCATGTTGCACCATTGTAGGGTGCGACAATATCTCAGGTTTCTCCACTATAGGGTGTGACACTGCTTAAAAGGGGAGAAAATAATGAAATTCGAGAATATTCTAGAAGAGAAGCTTAGAGATGAGGTGTTCTCTGATCGGTTTGGATCTCACTCGTACTCCTAATCTAGGGGGATCTTAACCTCTCATCCTAACCTCATCACCCTTGTCCTCTTCAATCTATAAAATTAGGCTTTCCTAAAGAGGAAAGGGTAATAGAAAATAATGAATAGTGGATTGTGGATAATGATTGATATCTTTGCTTCTGGTTTTTTATTGGAGGATCGTTAGTGTTTCTTTGGCTTTGAGGAATTCAATATTAGCTAAAGGAGTTAGTTGACGGTGATGGATTTCATGGATGCATTGTGGGTATTGGAGTAGTGAGCTTATTGGAAGGAGCTTCACAACATCAAGGCAACTTTGTTTGTAATCTCTTTTCATTTTTATTAATACAATAATATAGTTTCTTTCCCACAAAGGTTGTCTTTATTTGATTATCTTTCTTGCATCTCTCCTTGATCAATTGCATATGTTGCATCAAATTATATTTGTTCCTTTCACCTTTGTTGGCTTGTGTCTCTTGCAGGTTATCATACATAAGTCTCACAACAAAGCAGCTGGAAGATACAACTAGCAAGGACAACTGTCGGTTACAAGGTATGAATCCTTAGCTAGTTGGTAGTTTGATTATATCAACCTAGAGAAAGTTCTATGTTATGTCTGTTTTGTTTTAGTCTTGGTTTTTGAGTCTAGGGAGATCATTATGTGTCTACATAGATCGATTTGTTCGATAAAAGTGGGTAGAAGCCAAAGCTTTACCACATGTTATTGAACAATCTGTAGTAAATTTCTTATTCAAAGATATTTTTATTAGATTTGGAGTACCTAGAGAAATAGTTATTGGGGTACAATTCACCTAGAAACTAGTTCAATCTATTATGCAAATATACAAGATCAGGAACATGAAGTCCACACCTTACCATCCACAGGCCAATGGCCAAGTGTAATCTACAAATAAGATTCTAGAAGGCATTTTGACAAAGACATTCCAACTCCATTGATTAGATTGGGCGAAGAAGCTTCCAGAAGCCTTATGGTCTTATTGAACTATGTGGAAAAATGTTACTGGACACACCCCTTATGAGTTAGTTTATGGAAAGAAGGTACTCCTTCTTATTGAATTTGAGATAAAAACCTTCAAAATTGCTTTAGAATTGGGTTTAAGTTTGTCAAAATCTCAACAAAAAATAGTTCTACAATTGAGGTGCATCAAGATTCCCTCCAAAATACCACTCTTGTTTAGGAGCAACGGGCTAGATGGCATGATAAATTCATCAAGTGGAAGCAATTCAAAGCTACTGATTGGGCCTTGCTTTTTGATTCGAAATTTAAAAACTTTAAATGCAAATTTACAACCCACTGACTAGGTCCTTATGAAATTGATACAGTGTTCAACAATGGATCAATGAGAATCAAAACCATCGAGGGTTTAGGGATTACGTTTGTAGTTAATGGCCATAGACTAAAAATCTACAATAATCCTACATCCATAGATGAATTTGTTTCGAAGTTACTTCAAACTTCTTTAGTTTGAGTAACCAGACGGTGACATAGTACACTAACATCTTTCATACCTTGTGCTCAAAGTTGGGTATCAAAGACTTCGAGTGACACCTAGTTTTGAAATAATGTAGTGGTATGCACAGGTACATTCAAACATAGATGGATTTCTTGTACATCTCCTCACTATGATCTATTTATCTATATGTAGTCAAGATTGAGAAAAAATTCAAGTAGTGGAGTAATCAAGAGTTTGTGTTTGCAAATACATGAAAAAAAAAACATCGAAAATGAAACCTTAACTCATAGAATGAAGGAATATCGACCCCACAGTCTATGAGTCTTGAACCTGCAATGCCATTGTTACTCTGGGAGGTTAGCTCTACAGGGTACTAGAAGTAGCTTCAACTACTGCCACTTCCATGGGGTCTCTACTCAATGAACCTGTGACATAGTGCGTTCGTTCATGGGATATTAAAGAATACCCCTTATTTCACTAGATATTGATAAATATCTCCCCAAATCCTTTTTTTTAACCCCCCTCCCAATACATCTTTCCAATAAAAAAAACCCTATTTTGACTATATATCCCATATTTTTACCAAATACCCCTTTTGTACCCTTCAATACCTATAAACCCCCCCATACCCTACATCACCCCCCAATACCTACAATATATTGACTCTATTTTTCATAATTAAAAAGCCCCCTTTATGAATGAACGTGATAAGATATTGGTTAATAAGGTGAATCCATTTTTACCAAATACCCCTTTTGTACCCTTCAATACCTATAAACCCCCCCATACCCTACATCACCCCCCAATACCTACAATATATTGACTCTATTTTTCATAATTAAAAAGCCCCCTTTATGAATGAACGTGATAAGATATTGGTTAATAAGGTGAATCCCCTGTGGCCACTTCATTTATCTCAGAAAAACAATGCCACAAATTAATCTCTCAGACCACAAAGTTCCCCCCTTTCACGACCTAGTCAGAAGGAGAACAAAAGGTCACTACAACCACTATAGCCTCGACCCAAGACTGTAATGAACCAAATGATTAAATTATCATAACATAATAGAAGTACACACCATGTATAGAAATGTGACTGTGGAGCACAACTCCAATATAGATAACAAATATGAGTTACACAATAACTCCTTAAAGAATAGGAGAACCTCCTCCACATAACCAAATTCATTTATACATCACATTTCACATATCTCCAATAATGAATACATGATCTCTATATATACCTATTCACACCTGCACATGAGGGCCCTTTACTATTAGGACGACCCTATTACATATATATTTACACATTACATGTACATTTAGCCACATATATTCCCCCCCTTGAGGTCATATCATATACATTTAACCCTATATATTCTCCCTTTGGGTCATAACGTAGTACCCTCCAAAAGTATTTGTCCTCAAAGCTTTGAAATTAAAGGCTTCACATGTGATGAAACAAAGTAATATGATTTTCTTATGTTCGTGCTTTATTATTTCCATTGATGATGATACATCCATCCAAAATCAATTCTTTTCGGTCATAATCCTTGGTGGCTAGTTGTTGCATAATTTTCTTTTCCTTGATTCCATGTATTGCTATTGAATCTTCTCCAATTTGTAGTAGATATTGGTCTATGATAATATCTTGTTGAATAATGGTTTTGTGATGTCATATTCCATGAATATTGATGAGTATTCCATCTTCTTCCTTGATAATGCTGATATTGATCTTCTTGTCTTCTTTGAAATCTTTCCTAATAATGAGGGTGTCGATATGGTTTCACATTTGATGATTTTTATTCACTCTGCACACCCATTTCATCTATATTCTTTTTAGAGACAATGACATCCTCTATCCTCTTTTCTTGGTCTTTGATTACTCTATCCTTGAATATAATACCATCATATTTGGCATGCAAATCCTCTATATAAAGTTC
Source organism: Picea mariana (assembly GCA_032191745.1). NCBI lineage: Eukaryota > Viridiplantae > Streptophyta > Pinopsida > Pinales > Pinaceae > Picea > Picea mariana. The sequence continues at coordinate 6,272 of JASDQU010100404.1, forward strand.
AACTTCTTCAACTATCTTCTGGTGACCTTCTTGAATCTTGTCTTCTTTCTCCTTTTTAAGCTGCATTGTGACCCCATTTATCAAATTCTAACGTCCTTCTTCAATTTTCGATTACAATTCCAATTTTACCTCATTGGTATTTAGGGATTCCTCAACCTTCTTGCAAATTTCCTCTCCAATTATTTTGGTAGATTCTTCATCCAAGATCCTTGTTTCTTCTTGATTTTGACATTCTTCTTCTCTTATTTCAATCTCTTAACCTCATCTAATAGTTTTTTTATTATGGTTTCATAATCTAGATATTTCATCTTTCTTTTGTAATTCTTCCCTTGAATCATTTTTTTCCAACTTTCCATCGCTAATGTTTTCTTTCTTTATGTTCTTAACCTCCTTAATGAGTGATTCATTAAGGGATTGCATCTTGGCAAACTCATCATCTTTCTTAATAATATATTTTCTTAGTCCTTCATTCTCCTTTTGCGATTTATAGTCTTTTTCTTTTTCTTCTTTTAACTCATCTTGAATTATATACATTGCCTCCATTTTTCTATTCTTAATACATTTATCTGAGAAGAGCTTTTCACATTCTTCCCATGTGAGGTTCCATATAGTATCCTTATCGATACTCATCCACCAATTTTGAGCTTCACCAAAAAGATAAAAAATTTCTCTTGAAGGATTCATACCATATTCCTTTACAAACATCAACTATTCCATAGCATTGATTTTGTCTTTATCTTCATCTCCTGTAAATTCTAGTATTGCGATTGATTTTTAATTGAGGTCTAACCACAATCCTCAACTTCCCACCTCAGTATATTAAGGATGATGATCTCAAATAGTTACAATTCTTACTCCAACATAATATTTTATGTTTTTTTAATTTCCAATGGTTTTTGAATCAACTCAATCGAACATCCCAATCAAAAGTTATGATAGTTTTAAGTGAACATACCTTTGAAAACCTTGATTTGGAGTCTATCCTTATGGTCGACCTTCCTTCTGATGTATTTATGAAATTTTGGCCCCCTATAAGTATGAAATTTTGACTTGTAGTACTCTGAAATGTCTTCTCTGCAAGTCCATAGGTCTGACCAAAATTGGGTGTGCCAAATGAAATTTATGGTAACTTTCCCAAACCTTGCTAAATTTTGTCCTATTCTAGTGAGAGAACTTGTACAGATTGTCACATGTCCAATATAGGATAAATTATTCTAAAAATTGCACCAAAAATATGAAAGACTACCCTCTTTCCAATGCAACTGGTCTCATGGAGTTTGGATCCACTATGAATAATATATGATTGTTTTACCCGGAACACCTGTTGAGACTAGTTATAGGACTAGTAAAAAACCTTATCTTCCACAAGGTTTATCTCCGAAAGTACAATGACCTAGAAGTTGAAATTCATACCACATGTACTTTAATATGTATTCTAAAGAAACTCCAAGTTTCTATTTCTTAAGTGGCCCCTAAAAAACTTTATAGTGAAAATTACAAGTTGACTTGCTTGAGGAAGAAAAACCCTTGGATCGATGCTATGATACCAAATGTAATGAACCAAATGCTTAAATTATCATAAAAAAACATAAGTACACACCATGTACATAAGTGTGAGCATGGAGAAAAAATCCAACATAGTTAACAAATATGGGTTACATAATAACTCCTTAAAGAATAGGAGAACCTCCCCTATATAGAAAAATACATTTATACATCACAATTCACATGTCTCTAATAATGAATACTTAATATTTATATATATACCTATTCATACCTACACATGAGGCCCATTTACTATTAGGCCTACCCTATTAAACATATATTTACACATTACATGTACATTTAGCCCCATATATTCCCCCCCTTGGGGTCATATCATATACATTTAACCCTATGTATTCTCTCTTTGGGTCATAACAAAGACCTTTTTGTCCAATAGAAGAAGGTCGAAAAAATTCTATAGGAGCATGAGATAATTTTACTTCACCTATGGGGGTGCCTCTGCACTACCATGTCCTGCATTCCATTGACCTGGTGCCCGATTCTCCCTAACCCAATGGTCTAATATATAGACGCTCCCTTCAAAAGAATTAGAGTCTTCCATATGTTCAACATAACTCTATTGGCCATGACCCTTTCCAGGTGTGCTTTGGGTTCCAACCATCAGCCCCCGTTGATATAGCTCTTCTTGCTGCATCTTCATCGACAAATTCCTCCCACACTCAGACCAAGGAAGATCATGCAACCATATTTGTTGAATGGATCCAACACCTCCACCAATAGGTTCATGAAATCCTTCCATAGGCCAAGTACAAGCAAGACATCTACTTTAGCAAGGCAAGTGGTTGACCAAAGTTTAGATTGAGTGAAATTTTCCCCATCTCCTTGTTACGAACATAAAAATGATAATAATAATAAATATAATAAATTGTAATAATAATTAGTATCATTTAATTAAATCAAGAGGCACATACCTCTTCATCAAGAGGCACGTACCTCCTCACCTCGTGACCAGACAATGCTATATAGAAACCGTCACGAGGGTAGTGTAATCATCAATTTTATCATATTCAATCATATATTAATATTCATAAATATCTATTTCTTAGTAAAGAATAACTTTCATGTTACAGTGGTATCAGACCTTTGTGTTTTGATCCTGCTTCCACCAATAAAATTTTCCCCACCTGTGCATTCTCCCCCTTAAATTTACCCCACCCGTACTAGATTCCTAAAACCACACCCACACCCTCACCCTCACCCTGTTCCTAAACCCCCTACTCGTACCAGTTCCCCCCTGTTCCTAAACCCCCACCCTATTCCCACACCCCCACCCGTAACTACCCCCAATTCCCATAAACCATTACTGTTCCCCACGCCCTCACACAACCCCCACGCCCTCACACAACAACGACCCCACCTCCGTCCCACCTGACACCACTTCCGTCCCCCCACCCATCCCTATTCCTAACCCCCACCCACCCCTTATTCCTATCCCATAAACCCACTCCCACAAACCCTCACCTTTCCGACCCACTTCCCCGACACTCCTACACAATTGCCACCATCCGCCAACCGACAACCCCTGCACATACCCCGCAGACCGCTCCCCGACACACACCTCGTGTCTTTACCTTGTCCCATCTTGTTCCTAACCCGACAACTCCTATTCACCTCACCTCGTCCCAAGCCCCCCCGATGTAAACAATTATACACACGAATGGGAGGTTCTCGCAACAAGGCAATGCGGATTCACGGATGAGAAACTCATCAAAATGTACATATGTGGCCTAAAAGATTACATTCGTAGTGAAATCAAAGTATGGAATCCTAAAATAATTGAGGATGCAAGACACACATCAAGGCTAATAGAACAAAAAAACAAGTTCAATAAACCGACATTCACAAGTCCATAAAGGTTAAATAAATATTTAGACGATAGAACGAAGAAATACACTACAGACAAACCTAACAAGTATTTACCAAATCATTTGAGGGAAGGTCAAGCCAATCATCAAGACTCAAATAAAAAATGAGAAAGAAAATGCCGATATTGTGGTGACAAATGGTCACCTGGACACAAATGCAACAACACAAAATTATATTCTTGTAAAGTAGAGTAATAAGCAAGCACATCTGAGAGTGATTCAGATAATGAAAGTGAATAAGAAGGTGAGGCCCTCAATACAGAAACCAATGAGGCCATGCCCAAGATATCCTTGACAACAATAACATGAATAGCACAACCGTAAACATTAAAACTAAAAGGGCACTTAAAAAAAGAAAATGCCACCATTCTAGTCGATACAGGGAGCACCCATAATTTCATAGATGTAAATGTTGCAAATAAATTAAACCTATTCGTATATCCAGCTGTGGATATAAGAGTAATGGTGGTAGATGGGAAAAAAATTGATGGTGTAGGAAAATGCCACAAGATCAAGCTTCAAGTGGCAGATTATGAATTGGAATCTGGATTCTACACCGTACCTTTGGGAGGAGTAGACATCGTCTTGGGAATTCAATGTCTACAAATGCTAGGAACCTATTCTGCAAATCACCAAAAACAGTTTATAAAATTCAAATGGGAAGGAAGACAATACAAATTATACGGATTCCAGTCGCCTCCCACCCAAATTATATCCTCACAACAAATGGAGAAACTAATTCAAAAAGGAAGAGTTAAAATCTACCTATAATAAGGAAATGTTAGCAATTATGCATGCATTAGCTAAATGGTGACAATATCTCTTAGGAAGAAAAATTTCGATACGTACTGATCACAATAGTCTCCAATACTTACTAAGACAAAAAACATTGTCCATAGAACAACAAAAATGGATGGAGAAACTTTCCACCTTTGATATGGAAATAATACACAAAAAGGGGAAAGACAACATAGCTGCTGATGCACTATCACGAAAAGATGAGGAGGTAAACGCATATGCAACAACAATAGTCATTCCAGATTGGTTGGATGAGATTCAAGATGAGTATGCCAAAGATCCTTAATCTAATTCCATAATCAACAATTTAGACCAAAACCCCAAATTTGAATGGAAAAATGACATTTTATGGTACAAGAACATAATCTACCTAATTCCATCCTCAAAATTTAAAATGAAAGTTTTAAGGGAGTCACACAACTCCCCAACATCAGGACATGTGGGTTTTTTCAAAACCTACTATAATGCACGACAATCATTCTATTGGAAAGGAATGAATAAGGAGATTCAAAGATTTGTTGCCAAATGTGAAATTTGTCAAAGAAATAAAAATGAAAATGTTATGACTCCAAGATTACTTCATCCCCTACATATTCCTGAACAAAAATGGGAAGAAATTTCAATGGATTTCATTGAAGGGCTACCCATGTCTGAGGGGAAGGATAAAATTTTTGTGGTGGTTGATAGATTAAACAAATATGCACATTTCATGGCAGTAAGAAAAACTAACTCAACAAAACAAATTGTAGATGTTTTTTGCAAAAAAAATTATAAGTTACATGGGTTTCCAAAGGTAATTGTCAGCGACAGGGATGCAAAATTTAAAGGAAATTTCTGGAAAGAATTTTGAAAAAATACAGGTATATCTCTTAATATGAGCTCCGCCTATCACTTACAAATAGATGGACAAACATAAATCATAAATAAATGCTTAGAAACATATCTATGGTGCTTTGTGACAGATAAGAAAAATAAATGGTCTCAACGGTTACACTTAGCCGAATGGTGGTATAACTCTATATATCACACTTCCGCTAAAATGACTCCCTTCCAAGCCTTATATGGTTATGAGCCACCTAAGTGGAAGGAGTTTGCACTAATTAATACTAAGGTCCAAGCAATAAGAAATAAGCTAGAGGAAGAACAAAAAATCATACAAATATTAAAAGAGAACCTAGCAACAACTCGTAATCGAATGAAACAATTAGCAGACCAACATAGGTCCGAAAGAGAATTTGAAGAAGGCGATTGGGTGTTTGTATGACTTCAACCCTACAAACAATTATCCCTTAAGCAACAAGGGAAGAACAAATTGGCCCCAAAATTCTATGGACCCTTTCAAATTAACAAAAAAATTAGCCAAGTAGCTTATAGATTGGAGATACCAGAAAATTGTCGAATCCACAATGTCTTCCACGTTTCATGTCTCAAAAAAATGCTTGGGAAAGCTCAACCAGTGAAAACATAAATCCTAGAATTCGATGACGAAGGAAAAATTATTTTAGAACAAGAAGGTATTCTTGCCACAAAGGAAAAGGTGTTACATTTCAAGACCATAAAGGAATATCTTATTAAATGGAAAAACCTTACAGAAGAGGACTCATCATGGGAGTCCGAATGATTCCTCCTACAATATCCATTGCTACCCTTTCTTTGAGGACAAAGCAAAATCTTAAGAGGGTGGCAATGTTACGAACATAAAAATGATAATAATAATAAATATAATAAATTGTAATAATAATTAATATCATTTAATTAAATCAAGAGGCACATACCTCTTCATCAAGAGGCACG
>JASDQU010100404.1:12701-25680 GCA_032191745.1 Picea mariana
TTGGTTAAGGGCATTAGGTTATCAAACTTAGCAAAGTGTTTAATTCTAGGAAACCCTTTAGTTGATGATTGTCTATATTAACAATTCAATGTATATTTTATGTGATTTGTATTTATTATAATTTGATGTAGATATAATATAGCAAGTTATCATGAAAGTGGTGTAAATTAATAATGTTGAAATAATCCTAAAAGTGATGGAGTGTTTGATGCAACACAAATTTAAAAGTTAATTTCTCTTTAGTTTTGTGTAATAAGTATTGTATTTAAGGATATGTTTACTTTTAAATATTATTTTTTTCATTAAAATTTAATAACATAGATTAAAAAATACTAATTAAAAATAATAATAAATGCAAAGGAGGATAAGGAATGAAGAGCAAAACCCATGAATCATTGTGTTAGATAGATGAAAATTTAATTAAAGATATATTACAAACTGAATTTGAATATATACTTTTAGATTCTATAAGAATGATTATTATGATTCAAAATTCATTTAAAATCTTACATAAAAAAATTTAATTAGTTTGTCTATTTTAAAGCTTTCACATAACATTGGTTATGAGTGCATATTGTTGTTATTATCTAAATTTAAACTTTATTGTGGATAGCTCGGTTTCATTTATTGTACTTTCTAAAAAATTATATAAAAGTATATCTAACTTTGGTTCTAAGTAAGTTTTATTTATAGAATCCATTGATTGTACTTTCTAAAAATTATATAAAAGTATATCTAACTTTGGTTCTAAGTAAGTTTTATTTATAGATTTCATTTATTGTACTTTCATTACTTCTGCATTCTCATTTACCAGTTTAATGGGTATGCTAGGTTAGCCACCTTTAAATATTCTTATAAAGAAAAAGAACATTACTTATGTGGCTTTAATAAAAAATTTAAGATCATTATTCAAATATTTTTATAACTTTTCCCAAATGAAATACACCACACTATTATTCCATGGCACTCATACAACCAATAATTATAGCCCAAATAACCTTAAAACAAAAGTGTCAATGATAACTAGCTTGCATATCACTCCCTATTGGATTACAATAAGACAAATACAAAAGTCTCAATGGTAACTAGGTTGGATAATCGAGGGTGCTGCTAAAAAGAAAATCAGATACACTCATGTGGACAAGCGGGGACACTACAGGAAGGATCTCGGTAAAAAGCATATGTGAGGCAATTGAAACTAAAAATAGTTATATGGAGATCGGTGGATGGAGAAAAGCTTTATGGACATGGACAACTCCTATGAAACTAAAACTTTTTACCTGGTTGATGAATGAAAACAAGTTATTAACTTAGGAGATTTTACAGCAAAGAGGCTTCGCTGGCCCAGGCCGATGTATGCTCTGTAAGAAGAACTTGGAAACAGGTTTCCATTTGTTTGGAAACAGGTTTCCATTTTCACTCGAGCAGTGTAGCAAAGCATTTTGATAAAACTAAATTTAACGGGCACATGGTCGGGGATCTCCTTAAATGACTGTTTTAACAACTGGAGATTAAGGTGCTCAGATTACCTCACTCTCCCGTTATATATCTGCTGGAATATATGGACATAGAGGAATCTAGCAATTTTTGAAAATGGGGATCCGTCAATACAGAAAGTGGCCTTCCTGTCGAATTGACATGCGGTTGAGCATAGGAAACCAATCAAACAAAAGAAATTTAGGATAAAGGTGGAGAGATGGGTGTGGGATGGGTCGGTAGGTTGGTTCAATGGAACGGCAACAACAGGGAACAACAATGGAGCAGGTGGAATTCTCAAGATCAATGAGTACAGGACCATCCATTGGTTAATCAATTGTGGTCCTAGGACAAATAAACGGTTAGAGTTGATGGGAGCTTGGGCTCTACTAACCCTGGCATCTCGCTTTGCTATCTCAAACCTCTCGGTCATGGGGGATTCTAAGATAGTAATAGATTGGTTATGTGGAAAGGGTTGCTTATAGGTGATAGCATTGGAATGCTAGAAGGAAAGACTCACAGAATTGATAAAAAAATTTCAAAGAATTTCATTCAAGCACATATATCGGGAAGATAATACAGAGGCGGATAGATTATCTAAACTTGCTATATCAAAAAATCCAGGATCGATCGAATATTTTCAGGTTGAAGCTGGCCATGAAGGGCCACACCAGTTTTTAAATTTATATTAGTCTTCTTTGTGTATTAGTGAACAACAAGTGTTGTTATTGTTGTATCTTTGCTAAGGGATAGAATGCTAGGGGTTCCTTGAATGGAAGTCTTTTACTGTTGTGCTGAGGAGATCCTATGGGATGGGGATCTTTCAGTTTATGTAACAGGGATGGACAGCGTCCAATCCTTTTCTTCTTGGGTGTGGCTTTGGAAATTTTAGGGTCCTTTGGGCATCTTGATATCATTTTGTATTTGCACGGTTTATATTTCCTATAATATAAAGTGACTTTTTCGATGGAAAAAAAAAAAAAACTAGTTTGGATAATCACCACCCCTATGCACATAGTCCATGGTCCAAATCATAGTTAGCTTATATGTTGGCTACCACAAGGATAACAAGAGTGTTATTTTCATTACCAAGGATGGAGCTTGAGATTTGTCTTCAACAATTTGTGTAGTTTATGAAAGATGTGCCACTGTGAGGAGATGGAGCATGCACACGAGGGAGAGAAGGGTTTTCCCGGAGGGGACAACATATGGCATGAAGGGGATTGAGGATGCAAGGAAGAGAAAGGCCATAAGCTCAATCCAGGCAACCTTAGTGAATCTGTAAAGGAAGCGGATGGAGGTCGTACAACTAATGTTGAAGACAGGTTTGATACAGGGTGTAGAGAGGTGAACTCTATCTGACTAAGAGATCCCTCTCCTCGATCATTACGGTATCAAGTTTGAAAGAGGTGGATCCTTGGTTAGACCTCTCTATAAGAGGTAGGTATACTCTAATCATAGTAAATACAAAGATCGTAGTCCCATTCATGATTTCATCTTGTTTGATGACTTGGGAAAAAAATCAATAGTGTGCTCACTCAATGGGAACCCAATGCTCCAAGCGAAGCCCTTCTCAATGAACATGGATGCGCATTAGGTGAGTATTATGGACGAATTCTCTCTTCATCAAAGGGTCCCCCAATTTGTCTATATGGTGGCTGAGGAGGAGGCCATGCCACTGTCTATGGAGAGCCCGTTGAAACCCCGAGAGGGTTTGGATTACTACATAGATTGTGGCCCTTCAACAACAATAGAGAAAGTACCCCACACTAATCTTGGGTCCAGTTCCCTCATTTTTCCACCTCCCAGCTTTCAATAAGGAAATCAGGGTGCCAATCAGTGTGCAGCAGCCCTCACCCTCAGTTGAGATAGTGGATGTGCATGCAAGGCCTATCCCAACTAATAGTCCTTATGTTGGGGTTGAAAATATGCAGTCCTAGTACCACTTCGATGAACTAGCCAAATACAGAGGAGAATTTTATTTTTTTCATGAATTGCAAGAAGTAATATGAGCAGGGTCATCAAAATCTGGAGGATAGGGGGGTCATTTTTTTTTCTATGTTGGATGCCTAATGAAGATGATTTCAACAAATGGGTGAAATTGAACTAGAATATTAAGGGGATATCTTTCAAGATGCTTTCAACAAATGGGTGATATTGAACTAGAAGATTAAGGGGATCTCTTTCAACTGTGCATGAGGCCTAGAATACCTTTTCTTACTCTTCAACTATGATTTTTCTATACGAAATTGTTGAGATTTGGGTACCTTGGGAAGTGGTCCCCTTGTGGTTTTGAGTCTATAACCACAAGTGGGAAATTCATTGGGACTATGTACCTTGTACTTTATGTCTATTTCAACTTTGACTTCACTTAAGTCAAAAAGTTGAATTTTTATCACTTAAGACAAAAGTGACTAATTATTCACTAAGTGGGCAAATGAGGGGACATAAAGTGAACTTAGGGAACTTGACCCAAAGTGGGTTTGTGAGTGAGATTATTATGGGATGATCTCAACCGGATGGAGAGATCTTATCCATCCATCTTTAAGGTTTCCTTATGGAGGTTCAAGAGGGGTGCATAGGGCCTAAGGAGGCTCATTCACTCTTTTGTTGTTTTGAAGAGCTTGAAGAGAGCAATGGAGATGGGAATGGAAGCAAAGGATGAGAGCAGCAAGGGTGCCTCCTTCCATGGAGGGCTCTAGGAGGCTTTGGCTCCCATTTATTTGTGGTGTTCATGCTTGCTTGGAGGAGGGCACACTATAGGAGAAGGGTGCACACCTAGTGGGCAAGTCTTATACTTGGCAGATTGTTGTTTAGAGTGTTTTGTTGGAGAGGTAGCACACAAGGGAATATTTGTGTGCAAGGGTTTCTTCTACAAAGCATTAAGCAGCAAGGACAGGGCTAGAGTGGGATTAAGCAACAAGTGAGGAGGGCGCACCATGCTTGGGCGCATTCACCTTCTTGGACCTGTATAGCAGCTTGAGAGGGGTTGCCTTTGTATTAGGTTCATTTGTTTTATGTACTTGTTGTATCTCACATTTCTTACATCACTTATATAGAGTTACATTACAAACTAGTTTTCCCTAGGGGGTTTTATCCAGGGTCGTGTTGACCAAAAACTCTTATGTCCTAATTTCATGCATGCTAGAGTTTAGAACATCATTATAATAGTTGTAAAGATCTAGAGGTGTGTTATATATTTGAGCTATGCATGTGCTAACCTATGGGCTACTAAAACTACATGCAAGGGCACCTTAAAAGCATATGTAACCATAACAAAACAACAGAAAATTTCTTGAACTGTTTGTTGTTATAAAACAACACCAAAGAACAGTTAGACAGCTGAAACAAAGAGCCAATCTCAGGTCAAAGACAGACCTAATTGGCAGCATGTTAGGACCTCATATTTTCTTCATGGTATCAGAGCCTCGGTGGCTAAGTCTTGTTGATTTTGGACAACATCTTGTGGACAGTTCTTGACAACTAGTGGGCAGATTTATTGACAGTTTGTTGACAGTGATTTGTAGCAGCTTGTTGGTAGTGATTTGTTGGATAGTTGTAGGATTATTTTTGGACCTTGTTTCATCCTCTTTTCACGACTATTTGAATTGGAGTGAGGTTGAGTTGGACAACCTCTTTTCACACCTATATTGCTAGGAGTGAGGTTGACTTTGTAAAACCTCTTTTCACAACTGTTTTGTCAGGAGTGAGGTTGTAGTTTGAATGCCTCTTTTCACACTTGTTTTGACAGGATTGAGTTCAATGGGAAGATATGTCAGTATCCCAAATGCAGGCAAAAGATAGGCTAGTCGAAGCTAGCAACTAGTCCCCTTGGAAGACTAGGATCATTTTCTTCTTGGAGGATCTTGAACTATGGGATATATTTCAAGCTCTCGTGGTGATTCCTCCTGCACCTGCTCCATCACCATTGTTGGATGCATATTTCAGGAAGAAAAACACCAAGGCGAAACACAATATTTGTGATACAGTGAGGGATCACATTATACCCCACTTGACTAGTAAAGACTATGCATTTTAGATATGGGCATCCTTGTGCAAGATTTACTAGAGTCCCAACCAGAACCAGAAGATGGTTTTGCAGGACAAACTCAAAAGCATTCAGATGCTCAAGACTGAGTCGATCACTTTATACCTTGGTAGATTCACTCGGATCGGAGATGAGTTAGCAGCGGTCAGAGAGATTGTGGACCCAAACGTTATGGTGAGGACAACTTTAAACAACTTTTCCAAACCTTGGGGTTCATTTGTACGAGGCATTGTTGCTCGGGAAGCCATGCCTACTTGGGGGAGACTTTGAGATGATTTCATACAGGAGGAGTTGAGATGTAGCTCGAGGTCTTCATAACAGTAGCAGATATCTGAGGGTGATGAGGATCTTTCTCTTTGGACAAAGGGCAAGAAGAAGGTCGACAAGGATGCACGATAGGGTCCCAAGAGGGGGACCAAGCCACAGGGAGAGGTGGCAGTGGACAGAAGAGGGATATGAGAAANACAAAGGGCAAGAAGAAGGTCGACAAGGATGCACGATAGGGTCCCAAGAGGGGGACCAAGCCACAGGGAGAGAGTGGCAGTGGACAGAAGAGGGATATGAGAAAAGTGAAGTGCTTTTCTTATAAGAGGATGGGGCACTATGTAGGACAGTGTCCCAACAGGAAGAAGAATCCAGGTGGCACAGCAGCTACAACGGATGAGGCAGAGTTTCAGGCACAGTTTGACAGGGAGTGTGCCTTCCTCATTTGTTGCACTTCAGTTGAGACAACACCTAGCATTTGGTACACAGACAATGGGGCTTTGAGCCACATGACTGGTGTTAGAGAGAATTTTACTGACCTTAGAGATACAGAGGTCAGGACGGAGATTAATCTTGGTGATGACATCATCATCAGAGTTGTTGAACGTGGCACAATTACTTTTTAGAGGGAGAGTATGTCATCTCTTTCATTCAGGGATGTTCTCTACGTCCGTGGGTTGAAGAAGACTTTGATATCAGTTTCCACCCTCCAGGATAGGGGTCTTGAGATGTCCTTCAGAGTGACAGAGGTCCTAATACACCTTAAGGGGTCCCATCTCACCTTAGGGCAGGTGATTAGAGAGAGGGATGGGAAACTATACATATTGCTTTTTCATCCTCTGCATGATTTGGCAGCGAGAAGCGACAACAACAATCAGTTGTGTGAGTTGTGGCATCGGAGGATGGCACACCTTCATCATGGGGCTCTTGGAGGACTAAGAGAGGTTGTGACAGGAGTGCCACAGTTCAGTTCAAAGCATTAGGATGTGTGCAGAGGGTGTGCGCTTAGTAATTTTACCAAGGCTTCTTTTCCCATCAGTGACAACAAGTCAGTTGGGGTATTGTATTTAGTACACACAAATGTGTGTGGGCCCATGTCTCGAGCATCCTTGAGTGGTTGTGAGTATTATCTCACATTCATAGATGACCACTCAAGGAAGACCTGGATCTATTTCCTGAAGGCCAAGAGTGAGGTCTTCAAGAGGTTCCAAGAGTTCAAAGCTCTTATGGAGACAGGAAGGAGGATCAAGGTCTTCCGGTTAGACAACGGAGGTGAGAATTCCTCCAGGGAGTTTGTATGCTTTTGTACTCGTGCAGGGATTAGAATACAGATGATCGTACCTTACAACCCCCAGCAAAACAGGGTTTCCGAGAGAAAGAACAAGGTGATTATAGGTGCAGCGAGATCTATGTTGTATGATCAAAGTTTTCCTCTATACCTTTGGGCTAAGGTGAGTGTTTTTGCAGTTTATCTGCAAAACAAGAGTCCCCACAGGATTTTGAGGAAGAAGACTTCTGAGGAGGCCTTCACTGGTAAAAGGCTCGATGTTAAGCACATCAGGATTTTTGGTTGCTTGACTTATTCTCATGTCCCCTCGGAGAGGAGGACAAAGCTAGACCCCACATCCCAGCAAGGGATTCTAGTTGGATACTTAGAGGTCTCAAAGGCCTACCGGATTTACATTCCATCACAGTAGAGAGTGGTGGTGAGAAGAGATGTTAGATTTGAGGAGGGTAGATCTTTTTGGAGGTCTCTCGAGTCGAGAGTTAGTATTGAGGATGATGCAAAGGCGCATATTGATGTTTCAGAGGGAGCATAGCCTCAGGTGTCTAGTACACCAATTTCAGGGGTGACAGGGTCACCTTGCACAACTTATGGTTCATAGTCATAGGGGGTTCAGGTAGAGGGTGTAGAGGCTTCAAAATCTCAGAGTGTTGGGATTAGTGTTTTAAAAACCGGCGAACCCGAACCGGAACCGACCGATTTTACCAGTTTGATGGCCCACCCGTTCAAACCGGCCAATAAATCGAATCGGCCAGTTTGGTACCAAATCGATCAGTTTCATCATAAACCGGTTGGTTCTGTCCCTAAAACCTAAAACCTAAGATCCCCTAAACCCTAATTCTAGTCTATAAGACACTCTCACTCCCCTCTAAGTGCCTCGCACCACTCTTATTCAACATTTGGGAGCATTTAGATCACAATTATGAGGCCGAGTTCGAGTTTGAGTCTGAGTCTGAGTCTAAGTCAGAGACAAATGATAATGCCGAGGGTGAGGATGCTCATGCCATTTCTACTTCTAGCAGTGGTGATGATTGATCATTTATCATGTTGATTAATGAGATAGTGACTTGTAGTCTTGACTCTTGTTAGTATGTTATTTGATGTTGTAGAGGCCATTTAGAGCCTCCTTGACTATGTATTTATGTTTCAATCTCTAGATATGTATTGCACTTGGTGTCATTTTGATATATTCATGAGCATACTTTGGATATGTTGTCTCTAATTGTCTCTAATGCGTTGGAAACATGATTTTAAATCTTAAAAATATATTTTTTTTGTTAAAATTTAAATATTTTATGTATTTTTAAAAAAACCGGTTCATTGAAACAGGTTCGACCGGTTCATTATCAGTTTATGATAGCCTTAGACCACAAAGGATTCACCACTGAGATTGTAGAAGATATCAGGAGAGCATATCATGATCAATACCAAGAATCCTCTAATATAAGAGATGAGGTTTATGAAGACCATTATCAACCCCTTGAAGAGTAGCAAGACCTCTCCCATAATCCAATAGAATGGAGCAAAGATATAACTAGAGACGTGAATTATGAGGATGAAGCACCAGTAACTACTTCTCAGTCTGATGAAGCTCTCCAAGATCCTGTCCCTCCTGCACAAGATAAAGAGAATGAGGTAAGTCATTTTCCTTTCTATTTTTTTGATGATACCTTGTTCTGTGACTCTGAGAGTTAAGAAGAAATGGAAACCTTGGACAAGCTAGATCCCCTATGTCTCAAGACTGAAGATGTAGAGGCAGATCTCCCACCTGATGAAGCTATCCAAATGCTTGAAGCTCGCACATAGGAAGGATTAAGTGAGGTGAATTATTCCCCCTTCCAAGTTTTCAGTGGTTCTTTACCTTATGATATAGAGAGTACAGAAGTATTGGATGTTTTGACTCCTCCATGTTATGATATTGAGACTGACATAGCTGATTTTGACGAGTTCATACATGTTGGGAGACGTAGATGGGATGCATTTAGTTATGATATGGATCCCATCTATGACATAAATAGTCATCTCCAAGTGTTGCCTTTGCAATTATCACAACAAGCTCCAGTGGCAACAGGGAGATGAGATTTTTACTGACTCTCCACAAACACCCAAGGTTGACCAAGTACAGTATTTGCCTGATGATTTTCGGTCTTACCTTGAGGCCTTTGATGAGTACTCCTCCGAG
This sequence comes from Picea mariana, assembly GCA_032191745.1. Classification (NCBI taxonomy): domain Eukaryota; kingdom Viridiplantae; phylum Streptophyta; class Pinopsida; order Pinales; family Pinaceae; genus Picea; species Picea mariana. The sequence goes on from JASDQU010100404.1 coordinate 21,957, forward strand.
CACTTAGGTTTACCCTATGAAGATAACTATCAACTGCCATTATGCTCGAAATTTGATAGGAGTAAAAACAATGTTTGCCTAAAGAAGGATTCTCATGATTTTTCACTCCAACCACTTGTTATTACTTTACCATGTTTTTCCATTAAAGGTGTAGTTGGGAAGTAACTTTTTCATGTTGATTTTTCTCCTAGGCAAACCCTAGACTCCAAGGGTTGGTTGGGTACTACAAGTTTGAGTCAGTTATCTCAGTTTTTCAATTTTCCCTTGATAGTTTGCCAGTCGTCTACTAGATCTTTGTCGATCCTTTCCTTGACTTCAGAGAGTGAGGATGTCCTAGGTAGCCAGTTTGCAGGCCCTTTTAGTCAGTTTTCTGAACCTTGAATTTTTCATGACCCTTTCTTGAAGTGGATTGAGTACTTTCCTCAGAGATGGACTTGGCAGGACTTTATCCCTCCCACCCGCCTCCATGAGTTATTAGACTTTGAGATTCCTGATGATCTGATACATGTTCTAACTCATGTTATTTTCGTGCTTGACTTATCACTATTTTGGCTTATGATGAAGCACAAAGGCAGGTACTGTGGGACGTTGTTGGATTTGCTTCACTGGTTGTTTGACTACACCAACATACAGCCAACAAGTAAGTACAGGTAAGTACTTCACTTTATATTTGCATTTATGATTGCTTTATATATATATATATGACAGGGCAGCATTACCGCCCCAATTTTGTTACTGATGTCCCTATCGAGTTGAGCAGGTTTGTAGGTTATGCCGGAGATGTTGAGGTTCTCATGCGCTCTACGGTGAGAACATGTCCCCGAGTTGGAGCCAGATGTTGTCCTCGATTTCTAGGGATAACTAGGAGATCATGTCTCGAGGCCCACAAGTCCTAGACATGGAGTACCGAGAGCAGGATTGAACTGAGCATGGCCCTAGAGGGCCCATCCTTCTCTTCTTTCATCAGATTCGTCTTGTCAGCAGCAGCAGCATCCATCACCATCGGCCTAGTCTTGTATCGGAGAAGGCTCTTGCTCCATGAGGTAATTGGTCCAGGTATCATGGTATGTGTCACTTTTGATCATTATGACCTTTAGATATATGCATCTTACTCCTTTTATCTCTAACAACTGCTTGGATATTACATTAACCCACTTGACCATGATTGGGGGGATTGACAGAGTGTCCTAGCAAGCCTGTACCCATACATTTTGGTTTGCCATTGGGGGGATTTTTGAAGAGCCATCGTCCACTCCCATCATACCATCACTTTTTCATCTTATCTCCCACTCATCTGTCCCATTCCCCTAGTCCGGGCATTAGGATGATATGTTTGTGGGGTTGCACCTTATCTCGTGGGAAGAAGGGGCTAAAGGCCCAAAAGGTAAAAGCAGTTGGTAAAAGATAAAAGCCTAAAAATGAAACCTCGATATGCCTCGCCCAGGGATCCCCGAGAAGGCAATAAAAAATCTCTCAGTAAGAAACAAGAGGGACCCGAAGAAAAGTAACAAAAATAAGACCTAGCCAAGAGGATAGGGGGTCTCATCACGAGCCATCCTATTATGGTCATGGGTACCTAACAGCATGACATTGCCAATATCTGGTTACCATGCCAGGGCAGTGACCTTTGGTTGCATGGCCAAGGGAAAGGGGGTCTGATCACGAGCCAGCCTTATCATCTATGTGAAAGTACTTGTGGGTAACACTGTCATCCCTGGTCACCACGCCAAGGCAGTTTCCTCTAGTTAGTCCTTGAAATAAAAAAGAAAAAAGCAAATAAAGAAAAGAAAATAAGAAAGGCAAGAAAGGGCTTGTATTCTTGCATTTATTATAAATTTGTTGATTTAAAACCCTAGGTGACAAGCACACAAGTAGGTCCTTGTTTCATGTCCCCTAAAAGAGAAATATTCAGCGATTGAAGAAGGAAGGAAGAGCCTAGCCTTTGATACACTCTTTTCACTTTTAACCTTGTGCTAGTTGTGCTTTTAAAAGTTAAGAAGGAGGAGACGTCCCAGGCCTAGGTTATCTACACCTAGGGTCGTCCTGCTTCTAGGGTTTGGTGATAGGGGCTTTCCATTGCAACACTCCCCCTCACCCTACTCTCTTGTTTTGACTTATCCTTTATGCTAGCCATTTTGCCAAGTTTTACCTAAGGAAGGAGGAAAGAGCACGAGGCCTTGCTTAAGCAACACCAGAGTGAGCCTCTTTCCCCTAGGGTTTTGATTCTAGGGCCCTGCCATTGCAGCACCTTAGAACCCTTCCCTCTCGTCCTTAGCCTGTTTATCCCTTCAACTTTACGTCCTCTCTTTAATTGACTCCATTTACCCCTAGGCACTGATCTTAGATCCACAACGTTGAAGTGGTAGTGCTCAAACAACTTCTTAAAACTCTTAAATTTGAAACCCTAACTAACTAGCTAACCCTAATTAGGCTGACGTCATACTTGGTTATTCCATCTTGACGCAGCACCTTTTGTTGATAAGCAATTAGATGATGGTTAAAAGAATTTATTGAGTAAAGGATTGATTAAATACATTGTTGGCTACATCATCTCAATAGTTATTGATGAATTGATATTACTCCATTGCTATATTGATAAATGTTATTCTCATTGATATCTATTGTTTTAATTGCTTACATATTGATATCAGATAGTTATATGAAGTACCAACCCACTGAATTATAGCCCGCATATATTATATTGCTATTGTCTTGTTCCGGGCAGGTGTTCTCATTTGGGGCTACACTTCATTATTGGCTGATTAGCCAAACTATCTGATCTTGGCGGTAACCTGTGAGGAGGAACTTTTACTTTGACCTTTATACTTTGGCTTCTTCAAAACCCCAGGTTACCAGGGATGTCTCCCATGGGATAACCTCCCTGAATAGAAATAACCTCCCCATTGTGGTGACATTGGGTGGGGTAGGTTCATGTTACGCCAGTTTGGCCTCTACCTTCTAGCCATTTGACCTAGCTACAAAATGTGTGATAACATTTTGGCGCCGTTGTCGGGGAAGACTGAGTCAATTCTCCTCAAATGACAAATCTTTTTGGTAAGCCTTGCCTCAGAGACCTTTTCTTACAAGCTTACCTAGAAACTCCACTAGGTTGTTTTTCCCCTTTTCTTTGATAGTTTCAAGCAAATTATCTGGCAACTCCACTAATATTTCTCAAGGTGCCACCTTACTTTCTGTGATATTTCCAAGTTATGGGATCATGGCACACTAAGAACAAATGTATTCGAGTATTGATTTCATAAGTTTTTCAAGGATATCCAAATTACTTTGATACAAAATGGCTAAACACCTCTCCAGCGTTTTTGGGCCTCCCAACTCCTCACATTGTAAATTTTTTGGAGTATTTGAGCGAGATAAAGTTGGGAGGAGAGGATTCTCTTATAAAATTGTTCTTACTCACTCTGCCATCCTACTTACAAAATCGTTTTAAGAGTTGTTGCAAGGACATGGGTATATCATCTTTCATACACCTCATCAGTAGGTTTATAGACCTTACTAAGCTAGATTGCCAAACGTATGAAGATGTCCTTCAAAACCTCATGATAGCCTTAGACCACAAAGGATTCACCACTGAGATTGTAGAAGATATCAGGAGAGCATATCATGATCAATACCAAGAATCCTCTAATATAAGAGATGAGGTTTATGAAGACCATTATCAACCCCTTGAAGAGGAGCAAGACCTCTCCCATAATCCAATAGAATG
>JASDQU010100404.1:41719-59891 GCA_032191745.1 Picea mariana
CCCTTCAAAGCTAGTACAGTTTCCACCGCATTCATGGAGACAGTTCAAAAGCTACATGGCAACCCAAAGATTATTGTAAGTGACAGAGATCCCATCTTCACTGGACATTTTTGGACATAATTATTTTCTTGTTTGGGTACTCAATTGGCTCATAGCTCATCCTATCATCCTCAATATGATGGACAAATCGATATAGTGAACAAATGTTTGGAGGGCTACCTTCGTTGCTTTGTCTATGATAAACAAACACAAGGTTACCCTTGGCATAATGGTGGTATAACACTTCCTTTCATATTGCAACAAAAATGACACCATTTATGGCACTTTATGGATACCACCCTCCTTCCATCACTTCTTCTCTAAAAGAAAAATGTAAGGTTCAAGCAGTAGAACATCACATCGAGAATCAACAACAAGTTCTCCAAATCTTAAAGGACAACCTGACCATGGCACAAAATTGCATGAAACAACAAGTAGTTCAACATCGTAGTGAAAGAAGTTTTGAAGTAGGGGATTGGGTGTTTTTAAGACTACAACCATATAAACCGATGTCCCTCAAGCAAGCCAAGAAGGATACTAAATTATCACCAAAGTACTATGGCCCTTATAAGGTGTTGCAAAAGATTGGTACTATGGCATACAAATTGGAGTTGCCTGCATCTTTACGAGTAAACCCAGTTTTCCATGTTTCATTCTTAAAGAAGGTTATAGGTGACAAGATCCTAGTTCAAACTATATTGCCAGAACTTGAAGAGGAAGGAAAAATCATATTGGAGCCTAAAGTCATCACTGACACAAGATTTCGCCAGCTGAGGAATAGATCCATTTCAGAGTATCTCATTAAATGGAGGAAACTACCGGCTGAAGATTCCACTTAGGAAGATGAGTCTTTTATATAGAAGAATCCACAGTTACTCAAGCGTTGCAGACAACACTTGTCTCAAGGGGAAGGGCATGTTAAGCCCTAATATTGGCTCATTACCCCTTAATTGGAGCATATTACATTAGTAATGTTATTTTATTTATGTCGGCTTTATTCCATTAGTTGTAATTATACCTCCTAGTCTCCTATATATACCAAGGAGACATTTTCATTTGGAATCATCTTGTACTTGAACATTTAAGTGGGGTAAAAGGAGGTTTCCCCCTTGAAGAGGTTTATTATCTGAAATGATCTCTTTTTCAAGGTGTTGAGTACTTTTTTTGAGGTTTCTCTATGCTATATTGATATTTGGTTCTTAACACATATTTCCTTTCTCGAATCAATAATCCCAGTGATAACTTTCTTGTAATTGATACATTTCCAGATGGAAATTTATTTGTAATTTATGTTAAGACTCCATGGTTTGATGATATCACAAATTACTCATCTACATGAAAATTTCCACCACACTTTTCAGCAAAAGAAAAACAAAGAGTTATTAGGAAAAGTGCTAACTATTGTTGGGTTGGTGGAGACCTCTTCTACACAAGAGCATATCCAATCATTCATCAATGTGTTAGAGAGGATGAGATGTTTGATATTTTGAAGGATGTCATTATGAGCCTTGCCATGGTCATTTTTATGACAAAAGAAAAATGTATAGGATTCTTCAATTAGGATATTACTAGCCCTCAAGTTTTAAGGATACCAAACAATATGTGAGGAGCCACGACAATTGTTAAAGGATGGGGCATATTACTGCAACCAACAAAATGCCACTTTAGCCTCAGTTTTTCATAGAACCATTTGAGAAATGGGCCTTAGATTTTGTAGGGCCCAAAAATCCACCATAAAAAAGAAAAAGGTACGTTTTGGTTTGCACAGATTACGTTACAAAGTGCGTGTTACAAAATATTTTGTCGCAATTGATGATGTTCACTTATATTGTATCATCTAGAGCATACAATCTATGATTAATGAAGAAGAACCTTATTTTGTGAGAAGGAAAACATGCAAAAAGGGTTACACATGTTGTTAGGGCCTTTAAAGCCTTAATTTAAGAGAGTGTCACAACTTGCATCATTGTAGGGTGTGACACCTTCAACTGTCGCATGTTGCACCATTGTAGGGTGTGACAATATCTCAGGTTTCTCCACTACAGGGTGTGACACTACTTAAAAGGGGAGAAAATAATGAAATTTGAGAATATTCTAGAAGAGAAGCTTCGAGATGAGGTGTTCTCTGATCGGTTTGGATCTCACTCGTACTCCTAATCTAGGGGGATCCTAACCTCTCATCCTAACCTCATCACCCTTGTCCTCTTCAATCTATAAAATTAGGCTTCCCTAAATAGGAAAGGGTAATAGAAAATAATGAATAGGGGATTGTGGATAATGATTGATATCTTTGCTTCTGGTTTTTTATTGAAGGATTGTTAGTGTTTCTTTGGCTTTGAGGAATTCAATATTAGCTAAAGGAGTTAGTTAACGGTGATGGATTTCATGGATGCATTGTGGGTATTGGAGTAGTGAGCATGTTGGAAGGAGATTCACAACATCAAGGCAACTTTGTTTGTAATCTCTTTTCATTTTCATTAATACAATAATATAGTTTCTTTCCCACAAAGGTTGTCTTTATTTGATTATCTTTCTTGCATATATCCTTGATCAATTGCATATGTTGCATCAAATTATATTTGTTCCTTTCACCTTTTTTGGCTTGTGTCTCTTTCAGGTTATCATACATAAGTATCACAACAAAGCAGCTGGAAGATACAACTAGCAAGGACAACTGTCGGTTACAAGGTATGAATCCTTAGCTAGTTGGTAATTTGATTATATCAACCTAGAGAAAGTTCTATGTTATGTCTGTTTTGTTTTAGTCTTGGTTTTTGAGTCTAGGGAGATCATTCCATGTCCACATAGATCGATTTGTTCGATAAAAGTGGGTAGAAGCGAAAGCTTTACCACATGTTATTGAACAATTTGTAGTAAATTTCTTATTCAAAGATATTTTTATTAGTTTTGGAGTACCTAGAGAAATAGTTATTGGGGTACAATTCACCTAGAAACTAGTTCAATCTATTGTGCAGGAATACAAGATCAGGAACATGAAGTCCACACCTTACCATCCACAGGCCAATGGCCAAGTGTAATCTACAAATAAGATTCTAGAAGGCATTTTGACAAAGACATTCCAACTCCATTGATTAGATTGGGCGAAGAAGCTTCCAGAAGCCTTATGGTCTTATTAAACTACGTGGAAAAATGTTACTGGACACACCCCTTATGAGTTAGTTTATGAAAAGAAGGTACTCCTCCCTATTGAATTTGAGATATAAACCTTCAAAATTGCTTTAGAATTGGGTTTAATTTTGTCAAAAGATCAACAAAAAATAGTTCTACAATTAAATGAGATGGATGAGGTGCATCAAGATGCCTTCCAAAATACCACTCTTGTTCAAGAGAAATGAGCTAGATGGCACGATAAATTCATCAAGTGGAAGCAATTCAAAGCTACTGATTGGGCCTTGCTTTTTGATTCGAAATTTAAAAAATTTAAATGCAAGTTTACAACCCACTGACTAGGTCCTTATGAAATTGATACAGTGTTCAACAATGGATCAATGAGAATCAAAACCATCGAGGGTTTAGGGATTACATTTGTAGTTAATTTCCATAGACTAAAAATCTACAATAATCCTTCATCCATAGATGAATTTGTTTCAAAGTTACTTCAAACTTCTTTAGTTCGAGTAACGAGACAGTGACATAGTACACTAACATCTTTCATACCTTGCGCTCAAAGCTGGGTATCAAAGACTTCGAGTGACACCTAGTTTTGAAATAATGCAGTGGTATGCACAGGTACATTCAAACATAGATGGATTTCTTGTACATCTCCTCACTATGATCTGTTTATCTATATGTAGTCAAAATTGAGAAAAAATTCAAGCAGTGGAGTAATCAAGAGTTTGTGTTTGCAAATACATGACAAAAAAAACATGGAAAATGAAACCTTAACTCACAGAACGAAGGAATATTGACCCCACAATCTATGAGTCTCGAACCCGCGATGTCATTGTTACTCTGGGAGGTTATATCTACAGGGTACTAGAACTAGCTTCAACTACTGCCACTTCCATGGGGTCTCTACTCAATGAACCTGTGACATAGTGCATTCGTTCATGGGATATTAAATAATACCCCTTATTTCACTAGATATTGATAAATATCTCCCCAAATCCTTTTTTTTAACCCCCCTCCCACTACATATTTCCAATAAAAAAACCTTATTTTTACTATATATCCCATATTTTTACCAAATACCCCTTTTGTACCTTTCAATACTTATAAACCCCCCCATACCCTACATCACCCCCCAATACCTACAATATATTGACTCTATTTTTCATAATTAAAAAACCCCCTTTATGAATGAACGTGATAAGATATTGGTTAATAAGGTGAATCCCCTGTGGCCACTTCATTTATCTCAAAAAAACAATGCCACAAATTAATCTCTCAGACCACAAAGTTCCCCCCTTTCATGACCTAGTCAGAAGGTGAACAAAAGGTCACTGCAACCACTATAGCCTCGACCCAAGACTGTAATGAACCAAATGATTAAATTATCATAACAAAATAGAAGTACAGACCATGTATAGAAATGTGAGCATGGAGAACAACTCCAATATAGATAACAAATATGAGTTACACAATAAATCCTTAAAGAATAGGAGAACCTCCTCCACATAACCAAATTCATTTATACATCACATTTCACATATCTCCAATAATGAATACATGATCTCTATATATACCTATTCACACCTGCACATGAGGCCCCTTTACTATTAGGACGACCCTATTACATATATATTTACACATTACATGTACATTTAGCCACATATATTCCCCCCCTTGAGGTCATATCATATACATTTAACCCTATATATTCTCCCTTTGGGTCATAACGTAGTACCCTCCAAAAATATTTTCCTCAAAGCTTTGAAATTAAAGGCTTCACATGTGATGAAGCAAAGTAATATGATTTTCTTATGTTCGTGCTTTATTATTTCCATTGATGATGATGCATCCATCCAAAATAAATTCTTTTCAGTCATAATCCTTGGTGGCTTGTTGTTGCATAATTTTCTTTTCCTTGATTCCATGTATTGCTGTTGAATCTTCTCCAATTTGTAGTAGATGTTGGTCTATGATAATATCTTGTTGAATAATGGTTTTGTGATGTCATATTTCATGAATATTGATGAGTATTCCATCTTCTTCCTTGATAATGCTGATATTGATCTTCTTGTCTTCTTTGAAATCTTTCCTAATAATGAGGGTGTCGATATGGTTTCACATTTGACGATTTTTCTTCACTCTGCACACCCATTTCATCTATATTATTTTAAGAGACAATGACATCCTCTATCCTCTTTTCTTGGTCTTTGATTACTCTATCCTTGAATATAATACCATCATATTTGGCATGCAAATCCTCTATATAAAGTTCAAATTCTTCAACTATCTTCTGGTGACCTTCTTGAATCTTGTCTTCTTTCTCCTTTTTAAGTTGCACTATGACCCCATTTATCAAATTATAACGTCCTTCTTCAATTCTGGATTACAATTCCAATTTTACCTCATCGGTATTTAGGGATTTCTCAACCTTCTTGCAAATTTCCTCTCCAATTATTTTGGTAGATTCTTCATCCAAGATCCTTGTTTCTTCTTGATTTTGACATTCATCTTCTCTTATTTCAATCTCTTCACCTCATCTATTAATTTTTTTATTATGGTTTCGTAATCTAGATATTTCATCTTTCTTTTGTAATTCTTCCCTTGAATCATTTTTTTCCAACTTTCCATCGCTAATGTTTTCTTTCTTTATGTTCTTAACCTCCTTAATGAGTGATTCATTAAGGGATTGCATCTTGGCAAACTCATCATCTTTCTTAATACTATATTTTCTGTTAAAATTTTTAATTAAAATAAAGTACCAAGGCAAGTGTTTCTCTTCCCTAGGCGCCTAAGGGGGAGAAATTGCCGAATATGGGTCTTAGTCAAATTAATTTGTGAGATGCAAATTAAAAGATAACTTTATGATTAAAGTGAGGGTGAGTGAAGAGACACCAAATCTCAGCCACCCATCTGATCTAATATCAACCATTAGATTAGAAAACTCCTCACCTTCCCTCATGAGGTTGATTAGGGCAAGAGGGCGCACCCATTCTTGGGTAAGTAGCAACAGTCTTGTTGAGAGAGCAAGAGACTCTTGGTGAGATGCCAAGAGGTTCTTGGTGAGATGCCAAGAACAAGAAAGTTGCAGCATTCTTGTTGAGAGAACAAGAGAGAGCAAGAGAAGGGACCTTTGGTGAGATGGAAAGGTCAGATCTTTGGTGAGATGCCAAGATCAAGAGACTCTTGGTGAGATGCCAGGAGAAGAGGGTCTTGGTGAGATGCCAAGAACAAGGGACCTTTGGTGAGATGCCAAGGTCAGATCTTTGGTGAGATGCCAGAGAGCAAGAGAGAGGTCGAGCTAAGAAAAGAGACAGCATTTGCTGAAGGAGAGCATGCATCCCAAGGTAAAGAGAAGTACGGATTTCAGACAGCAAGGAGGAACAGAAAATACCGTATGGTTTTGTGGAGGTCGTACAGCATGTAATGTGCACAGAAATTGAGGAAGACAACAACTGCAATTTCTGAGAGTATTGGCATGCATTCCAAGGCTACCATACAACATTTGTTGGCACAGAAATTGAGGTAACTGCTGTAATATATTTCTAAGTGTATTTCCGTACAGTCCGTATTGTTGGGCACGAATCTTGGGGGCCGTACAACACAGTTTACAAGGAGCTGTTCATGCTGAGTTTTCTGTACAGTCTTAGCAGAGTTTTGGCACAAATTTTGGGACAGTCCGTACAACATTAATTCCTGGGACAGCCGTACAGTTGTACGGATTTCTGGTTCAGAAATCGAGAAGCTACAGGAATGTCCAGATAAGTTTGTGTAAATATCTGAAGATGAATATGCTGTAAAAGAATTTCTCAGAAGCTCATAAATAATACAAATCCCTCTCTAATTGGTTTTCCCCTTGTGGGTTTTTCTAGGGTCGAAGTTAGACCGAATATCTTTGTGTCTATATTTTTTGAGTTTTGCATATTGCTGATATTTTATTTTTGCATTGAAAACAATGTTCAGAATCCTCATGTTTCAGTTCTGAAGTTTATTTTCTGTTAAGTTTTTTCTATGCTGAAACACCACTGAGTATATGCTGAAACACTAGGCTGTAGTATATGCTGAAACACAGTGCTGAGTCATATGCTGAAACACCGCTGTGAGTATATGCTGAAACACAGTGCTGAGTCATATGCTGAAACACCACTGTGAGCAGATGCTGAAACACAGTGCTGTAACAGATGCTGAAACATAGTGCTGTAGCAGATGCTGAAACACAGTGCTGTAGCAGATGCTGAAACACAATGCTGTAGCAGATGCTGAAACACAGTGCTAAGTCATATGCTGAAACACCGTTGTGAGTATATGCTGAAACACAGGGCTGTAACATATGCTGAAACAGTGTTGAAACTGAGTTTGGCATTTAAATTTGGCTGAAAAATTCAGTGAGACTGAAACTGGGTCGGGATTTTGAAAAATTAACATAGTATCAGAGCTGAGTTGAAGAGAGGCAGAAATTTCAGCAGACAAAAAGTTGGGACAACATTCACTTCGAGAGGAAGTCACTTGGTGAGATGCCAAGGAGAGGATTTTTGGTGAGATGCCAAGATCAAGAGACTCTTGGTGAGATGCCAAGAGGAGGGACCTTTGGTGAGATGCCAAGGTCGAGACAAACAACAGCTTCAACAGAGGTGGAAGAGATTTCCACCAAGTTTGACAAGGATTTTTCCTTGATTGCGTGTCTTTCCTCGAGGACCACTACTCCCGATACTTGGTATATTGACAGTGGTGCCTCTCGCCATATGAAAACAGTTCGTGAGCACTTGAAGGATCTTACTCAGTGTGGAGATGTAGAGGTAGTGCTTGGAGATGACCGANCTCGAGGACCACTACTCCCGATACTTGGTATATTGACAGTGGTGCCTCTCGCCATATGACAACAGTTCGTGAGCACTTGAAGGATCTTACTCAGTGTGGAGATGTAGAGGTAGTGCTTGGAGATGACCGAGAGGTCAAGGTGGCTGGTTGTGGGACCGTATCATTTCAGAGGGAGTCTTTGCCTCCCATGATTTTGACGGAGGTTCTTTATGTTCCGGGCTTGAAGAAGAACTTAGTGTCAATTTCTACTATTGAGGAGAAGGGATATGAGGTCTTGTTTCGTGATGGGCAGGTGCTTCTTTTCCCCATAGGGTCTAGCATCACTTCGGCCAAAGTGATTGGTACTAGACATGTGAGGNNAGCAACAACAGTGAGCTATGTGAGATATGGCACAGGAGGATGGCACATTTTCACCATGGGGCTTTGCGAGTTCCGAGGGAGTTGGTGACGGGAGTTCCAGATTTCAGTTCAGAGCACCATGAGTTGTGCAAGGGGTGTATCTTGGGAAAGTACACCAAAACTGCTTTTCCGAGAAGTGACAGTAGAGCAGCAGGGATACTTGATCTTATACATTCAGATGTATGTGGCCCGATGTCTTTGGCATCGTTGACTATATCCATATACTATGTTGTATTCATTGATGACTTCTCTCAGAAGTCCTCGATTTTCTTCCGCCGGTTTCAAGAGTTCAAAGCTCTTGTGGAGAACCAGACAGGGAAGAAAATCAGAGTCCTGAGATGGGACAATGGGGGTGAGTATACCTCCAAGGAGTTTATGGATTTCTGTGCAGGAGAGGGCACCAGGAGGGAGTTGACTATTCATTACAACCCGCAGCAGAATGGGGTTGTTGAGAGGAAGAACAGGGCCATTGTTGGGGCTGCGAGAGCCATGCTACATGATCAGGGGCTGCCACTATTTCTATGGGATGAGGCATGCTTTGAGGTGCATGGGAGAGAGTCTCATGTGTGTAGACTGAGGAAGTCATTGAACAGGGGAAAGTTTGTATTTTTTAGGGACAAGCTTGGAGTGCCGAGTAACACTTACCTCGGTATGAGGGAGTGTTAAAATTTTTAATTAAAATAAAGTACCAAGGCAAGTGTTTCTCTTCCCTAGGCGCCTAAGGGGGAGAAATTGCCGAATATGGGTCTTAGTCAAATTAATTTGTGAGATGCAAATTAAAAGACAACTTTATGATTAAAGTGAGGGTGAGTGAAGAGACACCAAATCTCAGCCACCCATCTGATCTAATATCAACCGTTAGATTAGAAAACTCCTCACCTTCCCTCATGAGGTTGATTAGGGCAAGAGGGCGCACCCATTCTTGGGTAAGCAGCAGCAGTCTTGTTGAGAGAGAAAGAGACTCTTGGTGAGATGCCAAGAGGTTCTTGGTGAGATGCCAAGAACAAGAAAGTTGCAGCATTCTTGTTGAGAGAACAAGAGAGAGCAAGAGAAGGGACCTTTGGTGAGATGCCAAGGTCAGATCTTTGGTGAGATGCCAAGATCAAGAGATTCTTGGTGAGATGCCAGGAGAAGAGGCTCTTGGTGAGATGCCAAGAACAAGGGACCTTTGGTGAGATGCCAAGGTCAGATCTTTGGTGAGATGTCAGAGAGCAAGAGAGAGGTTGAGCTGAGAAAAGAGACAACATTTTTTAAAGGAGAGCATGCATCCCAAGGTAAAGAGAAGTACGGATTTCAGACAGCAAGGAGGAACAGGACATACCGTATGGATTTGTGGAGGTCGTACAGCATGTAATGTGCACAGAAATTGAGGAAGACAACAGCTGCAATTTCTGAGAGTATTGGCATGCATTCCAAGGCTACCATACAACATTTGTTGGCACAGAAATTGAGGTAACTGCTGTAATATATTTCTAAGTGTATTTCCGTACAGTCCATATTGTTGGGAACGAATCTTGGGGGCCATACAACACGGTTTACAAGGATCTGTTCATGCTGGGTTTTCTGTACAGTCTTAGCAGAGTTTTGGCACAAATTTTGGGACAGTCCATACAACATTAATTGTTGGGACAGCCGTATAGTTGTACAGATTTTTGGTTCAGAAATCGAGGAGCAAAACTACAGGAATGTCCAGATAAGTTTGTGTAAATATCTGAAGATGAATATGCTGTAAAAGAATTTCTTAGAAGCTCATAAATAATAAAAATCCCTCTCTAACTGGTTTTCCCCTTGTGGGTTTTTCCAGGGTCGAAGTTAGACCGAATATCTTTGTGTCTATATTTTCTGAGTTTTGCATATTGCTGATATTTTATTTCTGCGTTGAAAATGATGTTTAGAATCCTCATGTTTCAGTTCAGAAGTTTATTTCTGTTAAGTTTTTTCTATGCCGAAACACCATTGAGTATATGCTGAAACACTAGGCTGTAGTATATGCTGAAACATAGTGCTGAGTCATATGCTGAAACACCGCTGTGAGTATATGCTGAAACATAGTGCTGAGTCATATGCTGAAACACCGCTATGAGCAGATGCTGAAACACAGTGCTGTAGAAGATGCTGAAACACAGTGCTGTAGCAGATGATGAAACACAATGCTGATTCATATGCTGAAACACCGCTGTGAGTATATGCTGAAACACAGGGCTGTAACATATGCTGAAACAATGCTGAAATTGAGTTTGGCATTTAAATTTGGCTGAAAATTTAGTGAGACTGAAACTGGGTTGGGATTTTGAAAAATTAACATTTTCTTAGTCCTTCATTCTCCTTTTGCAATTTATAGACTTTTTCTTTTTCTTCTTTTAACTCATCTTGAATTATATACACTGCCTCCATTTTTCTATTCTTAATACATTTATCTGAGAATATTTTTTCACATTCTTCCCATGTGAGGTTCCATATAGTATCCTTATCGATACTCATCCACCAATTTTGAGCTTCACCAAAAAGATAAAAAATTTCTCTTGAAGGATTCATATCATATTCCTTTACAAACATCAACTATTCCATAGCATTGATTTTGTCTTTATCTTCATCTCCTGTAAATTCTAGTATTGCGATTGATTTTTAATTGAGGTCTAACCACAATCCTCAACTTCCCACCTCAATATATTAAGGATAATGATCTCAAATAGTTACAATTCTTACTCCAACATAATATTTTATGTTTTTTTACTTTCCAATGGTTTTTGAATCAACTCAATCAAACATCCCAATCAAAAGTTATGATAGTTTTAAGTGAACATACCTTTGAAAACCTTGATTTGGAGTCTGTCCTTATGATCGACCTTCCTTTTGATGTATTTATGAAATTTTGGCCCCTATGAGTATGAAATTTTGACTTGTAGTAATCTGAAATGTCTTCTCTGCAAGTCCATAGGTTTGACCAAAATTGGGTGTGCCAAATGAAATTTATGGTAACTTTCCCAAACCTTGCTGAATTTTGTCGTATTCTGGTGAGAGAACTTGTACAAATTGTCACACGTCCAATATTGAATAAATTATTCTAAAACTTGCACCGAAAATATGAAAGACTACCCTCTTTCCAATGCAACTAGTCTCATGGAGTTTGGATCCACTATGAATAATATATGATTGTTTTACCCAGAACACCTATTGAGACTAGTTATAGGACTAGTCAAACACCTTATCTTCCACAAGGTTTATCTTCGAAAGTACAATGACCCAGAAGCTGAAATTCATACCACATGTACTCTAATATGTATTCTAAAGAAACTCCAAGTTTCTATTTCTTAAGTGGCCCCTAAAAAACTTTATAGTGAAAATTCCAAGTTGACTTGCTTGAGGAAGCAAAACCCTCGGATCGATGCTATGATACCAAATGTAATGAAACAAATGCTTAAATTATCATAAAAAAACATAAGTACACACCATGTACATAAGTGTGAGCATGGAGAAAAAATCCAACATAGTTAACAAATATGGGTTACATAATAACTCAAAGAATAGGAGAACCTCCCCTATATAGCCAAATACATTTATACATCACAATTTACATGTCTCCAATAATGAATACATGATATTTATATATACCTATTCATACCTACACATGAGGCCCGTTTACTATTAGGCCTACCCTATTAAACATATATTTACACATTACATGTACATTTAGCCCTATATAATCCCCCCCTTGGGGTCATATCATATATATTTAACCCTATGTATTCTTGCTTTAGGTCATAACAAAGACCTTTTTGTCCAACAAAAGCAGGTCAAAAAAATTCTATAGGAGCATGAGATAATTTTACTTCACCTATGGGGGTGCCTCTGTACTACCATGTCCCACATTCCATTGACCTGGTGCCCGATGCTCCCTTACCCAATGGTCTAATATATAGATGCTCCCTTCCAAAGAATTAGAGTCTTCCATATGTTCAACATAACTCTATTGGCCATGACCCTTTCTAGGTGTGCTTCAGGTTCCAACCATTAGCCCCCATTGATATAGCTCTTCTTGCTGCATCTTCACCGACAAATTCCTCCCACACTCAGACCAAGGGAGATCATGCAACCATATTTTTTGAATGGATCCAACACCTCCACCAACAGGTTCATGAAATCCTTCCATAGGCCAAGTACAAGAAAGAAATCTACTTTAGCAAGGCAAGTGGCTCACCAAAGTTTAGATTTAGTAAAAGTTTCTCTATCTCCCTGTTATGAACATAAAAATGATAATAATAATAAATATAATAAATTGTAATAATAATTAATATCATTTAATTAAATCAAGAGGCACGTACCTCTTCATCAAGAGGCACGTACCTCCTCACCTCGTGACCAGTCAATGCTATATAGAAACCGTCACGAGGGTAGTGTAATCATCAATTTTATCATATTCAATCATATATTAATATTCATAAATATCTATTTCTTAGTAAAGAATAACTTTCATGTTACAGTGGTATCAGACCTTTGTGTTCTGATCCTGCTTCCACCAATAAAATTTTCCCCACCTGTGCATTCTCCCCCTTAAATTTACCCCACCCGTACTAGATTCCTAAAACCACACCCACACCCACACCCTCACCCTGTTCCTAAACCCCCTACCCGTACCAGTTCCCCCCCGTTCCTAAACCCCCACCCTGTTCCCACACCCCCACCCGTAACTACCTCCAATTCTCGTAAACCATTACTATTCCCCACACCCTCACACAACCCCCGCACCCTCACACAACAACGACCCCACCTCCATCCCACCTGAAACCACTTCCATCCCCCCACCCATCCCTGTTCCTAACCCCCACCCACCCCTTATTCCTATCCCATAAACCCACTCTCGCAAACCCTCACCTTTCTGACCCACTTCCCCGACACTCCCGCACAATCGCCACCATCCGCCAGCCGACAACCCTACACATACCCCGTAGACCACTCCCCGACACACACCTCACGTATTTACCTCATCCCGTCCTATTCCTAACCCGACAACTCCTATTCACCTCACCTCGTCCCAAACCCCCCCAATGTAAACGATTATACACACGAATGGGAGGTTCTCGCAACAAGGCAATGCAGATTCACGGATGAGAAACTCATCAAAATGTACATATGTGGCCTAAAAGATTACATTCGTAGTGAAATCAAACTATGGAATCCTAAAATAATTGAGGATGCAAGACACACATCAAGGCTAATAGAACTAAAAAACAAGTTCAATAAACCAACATTCACAAGTCTAGAAAGGTTAAATAAATATTCAAACAATAGAACGAAGAAATACACTACAGACAAACCTAACAAGTATTTACCACATCATTTGAGGGAAGTTCAAGCCAATCATCAAGACTCAAATAAAAAATGGGAAAGCAAATGTCGATATTGTGGTGACAAATTGTCACCTGGACACAAATGCAACAATACAAAATTATATTCTTGTAAAGAAGAGTAAGAAGCAAGCACATCTGAGAGTGATTCAGATAACGAAAGTGAAGAAGAAGGTGAGCCCCCCAATATAGAAATCGATGAGGCCATGCCCAAGATATCTTTGGCAGCAATAACAGGAATAGCACAACCGCAAACATTAAAACTAAAAGGGAACATAAAAAAAGAAAATGCCACCATTCTAGTTGATACAGGGAGCACCCATAATTTCATAGATGTAAATGTTGCAAAGAAATTAAACCTATTCGTATATCCAGCTGCAGATATAAGAGTAATGGTGACAGATGGCAAAAAAATTGATGGCGTAGGAAAATGCCACAAGATCAAGCTTCAAGTGGCAGATTACGAATTGGAATCTGGATTCTACACCGTACCTTTGGGAGGAGTAGACGTCGTCTTGGGAATTCAATGGCTACAAATGCTAGGAACCTATTATGCAAATCACCAAAAAAAGTTTTTAAAATTCAAATGGGAAGGAAGACAATACAAATTATACGGATTCCAGCCGCCTCCCACCCAAATTATATCCTCACAACAAATGGAGAAACTAATTCAAAAAGGAAGAGTTAAAATCTACCTATAATAAGGAAATGTTAGCAATTATGCATGCATTAGCTAAATGGCGACAATATCTCTTAAGAAGAAAAATTTCGATACGTACTGATCACAACAGTCTCCAATATTACTAAGACAAAAAACATTGTCCACAGAACAACAAAAGTGGATGGAGAAACTTTCCACCTTTGATATGGAAATAATACACAAAAATGGGAAAGACAACGCAGCTGGTAATGCACTATCACGAAAAGATGAGGAAGTAAACGCATATGCAACAACAATAGTAATTCCAGATTGGTTGGATGAGATTCGAGATGAGTATGCCAAAGATCATGAATCTAATTCCATAACCAACAATTTAAACCAAAACCCCAAATTTGAATGGAAAAATGACATTTTATGGTACAAGAACATAATCTACCTAATTCCATCCTCAAAATTTAAAATGAAAGTTTTAAGGGAGTCACACAACTCCCCAGCATCAGGACATGTGGGTTTTTTCAAAACCTACTATAATGCATGACAATCATTCTATTGGAGAGGAATGAATAAGGAGATTCAAAGATTTGTTGCCAAATGTGAAATTTGTGAAAGAAATAAAAATGAAAATGTTATGACTCTAGGATTACTTCATCCCCTACATATTCCTGAACAAAAATGGGAAGAAATTTCAATGGATTTCATTGAAGGGCTACCCATGTCTGAGGGGAAAGATAAAATTTTTGTGGTGGTTGATATATTAACTAAATATGCACATTTCATGGCAGTAAGAAAAACCGACTCAACAAAACAAATTGTAGATATTTTTTCGCAAAAAAAATTATAAGTTACATGGGTTTCCAAAGGTAATTGTTAGCGATAGGGATGCAAAATTTAAAGGAAATTTCTGGAAAGAATTTTGAAAAAATACAGGTATATCTCTTAATATGAGCTCCGCCTATCACTCACAAATAGATGGACAAACATAAATCGTAAATAAATGCTTAGAAACATATCTACGGTGCCTTGTGACAGATAAGAAAAATAAATGGTCTCAATGGTTACACTTAGCCGAATGGTGGTATAACTCTATATATCACACTTCTGCTAAAATGACTCCCTTCCAAGCCTTATATGGTTATGAACCACCTAAATGGAAGGAGTTTGCACTAATTAATACTAAGGTCCAAGCAATAAGAAATAAGCTAGAGGAAGAACAAAAAATCATACAAATATTAAAAGAGAACCTAGCAACAACTCGTAATCGAATGAAACAATTAGCATACCAACATAGGTCCGAAAGAGAATTTGAAGAAGGTGATTGGGTGTTTGTATGACTTCAACCCTACAAACAATTATCCCTTAAGCAACAAGGGAAGAACAAATTGGCCCCAAAATTCTATGTACCCTTTCAAATTAACAAAAACATTAGCCAAGTAGCTTATAGATTGGAGTTACCAGACAATTGTTGAATCCACAATGTCTTCCACGTTTCATGTCTCAAAAAAAATGCTTGGGCAAGCTCAACTAGTGCAAACAAAAATCCAGGAATTCGATGACGAAGGAAAAATTATTTTAGAACCATAAGGTATTCTTGCCACAAAGGAAAAGGTGTTGCATTCCAGGACCATAAAGGAATATCTTATCAAATGGAAAAACCTTCCAGAAGAGGACTCATCATGGGAGTTCGAACGATTCCTCCTACAATATCCATTGCTACCCTTTCTTTGAGGACAAAGCAAAATCTTAAGAGGGTGGCAATGTTACGAACATAAAAATGATAATAATAATAAATATAATAAATTGTAATAATAATTAATATCATTTAATTAAATCAAGAGGCACATACCTCTTCATCAAGAGGCACGTACCTGCTTACCTCGTGACCAGTCAATGCAATATAGAAACCGTCACGAAGGTAGTGTAATAATCAATTTTATCATATTCAATCATATATTAATATTCAGAAATATCTATTTCTCAGTAAAGAATAACTTTCATGTTACACTCCCAAAGGAACTTGACACAATGGGGACCATTGTTTCCTAAGGAGGGAGGACTGATCCAGGTGGATCTTGGTGGCCATCCACCTTCTCCACTTTATCAACATTTTCGAGCATATGGTTTTGATAAACCATGATATTCACCCCTTTTATGGGGAATATAATGTAATTCCATCTCCATTTGTAATGTAATGTAATGCATACAATGTTAATGCACCAAATCCCATTAGAAATCCGTAGTTAAGCTCGCTTGGGATAGAGTGGGTGACCTCCCGAGAAGTTCTAGTGTTTCACATGCTTATGGAATTTTGCAAACTTAAACCAATTTATCCCACATGCATCATGGGAATTGTTCTCCTCTCACTCTCTCATATATAATCGAGATGAAGGAGGTCCTTTGAGAAGGCAATGGAGTGTGATGTACAACTTGTTGTGAATGAAGTGTAGCCAACATCTCTTTCTCTTCAGAGATAAGCTACCCTATTCTAGAAAGTTTGTGTTCTACATTGCTATGCTAATTTATTCATTAATAGAAGTTGGGTTTCATCGTATTTATGTGTTTATGCTATATTTTCCTTTGTATTTCATTTCATTCTCAACATAATCTAGATCAAAGAATTAATAATATCTCTAAACGAGTTAGGCATATCCATGCTTCTATGAATATCCAACTAATGTACACATAATGTAATGACATCATGAGAATGGGCTCATCAAAATAAATCTAAGACCATCGAAATACATGATAATGGGCCATACACTAATATATCCCTGAAAGATGAATTTATGCCACTAAGGTTGGGTAAATAATCTAGAACACTGGAAACCCAATAGTGGTAGGTCTCGTATGTATACGCTTAAATGATTTGTTGATTGGGAGCTATACATGTCCAATACAATTTCAACCCACAACTTAGATCATAAGCACCTATACTACTAATCTCTAGAATATGATAATGAGTTGGAATAGACCATGGTATAAACCATCTAGTTAGTAACCAATGATAGAAGGCATTTCCAAAAGAATTAGCTTACAATTATTGGCGATGAGTACCAAGATACAAGTACAATCCTAATAATGTGAAGAAATGAGTTGAGGTTGAATAGTGGAAGGAATTATTTAGTTTTAACACCCATTGAGGTGAAGCAATATCAAATGCAAGGTAGACTCCCATTAAGGAAAATGGACAACAAGGTAATCAACCTCTAGATTATCCTATATAGAAAATATGTCATGGTTAACATGGATTAATCAGTTAGAAGGAGGACAATAAGGGAGTCCCTCCAACCAACACGAGGTAGGAAATAAGTTGAGAGGATGTGTAGACAATGATTTAATACCAGGAAAAGGCCAACACAAGGATGCAATGCAAGACTTCCCTTGATACAAAGAAACAATGAGAATGGGCTTGGGTAGCAACCAACACTACAACGTAAGCCCAAAATTTGGATTGTATTTTTGATTAATATTTGTGGGTATTAGTTTAGGTTGATAATTTAGCCCATTTTCAACGTATTTCTCATCCATAACTATTTTGACCCACTTTTTGACCTAAATTTTGACTTAAATAATACCAATTACAATAAGATTGAAATATAAGTCATCAATGCCCAAAGGGGTTGGATCCAATGGTGGAAAGCGAGGAGTTTTTCACTGTTGGGCAAGGTTCAATTCTCATGAGGGCTTTACCTGGAGCCATGGGGACACCTTGAGGTAGTGGTCGAACGTGTGGTTGCACCCAGAGATACTATAATAAATGGTATCGTGACCCGTGCACACATAA
>JASDQU010100404.1:61807-82727 GCA_032191745.1 Picea mariana
ATGAATCAATTTATATAAATGTTTTCTTTCGATATTTTGGCAGTTAGGGTTTCGCGAAGTATGAAGGTTCAATATTGAGCATCTTCGAAGTTCTGATACCCGAACTCATGAAAGTATTAAATGTTAAGTCGGGTTCATTAACGATTAAGAAAGATTAACAATAAGTAAACCCCATTGCGACTTCACGATTCGGGAGCTCTTACATATAGAGGCTTTTGAAGTCCCAATACCTGAAACCCCGACATGTTAAAACTAATCGCGATTAATTAAGAGAGTTAAATATGATTATAGTTAATTAAAACCTATCGCGACTTCGCATTCCGTAAGTCTTAGTTTAAACTTCTTTAAAGATCCTCAAGGCCCGAAACGTCGAAACCTGATTAAATGATAGGTATGATTAATTAATGTACTAATGAGGATTATACTCTAATTAATATATTGCTTAATAATAGCTCAGATACATTCAAATTATGTGCTTTTCCTGAGGTATTGACCATAAATGAAATTAATATATTATTTAGGGAAATTATTCCAAATAAGATCAGATTTTAATGCCCAAATCTTTTTTATTTAAGGAATTAAACGTGTTGTCGGTGAAGGTATACACATGGTTTATGCTTTTAAGGCAAATAAGATTTTTAGTTATGAATCACTTTCTTGTTTTCTTAGTTGGCTTAGCGAAATAACTAGTTTTCTTCATTCTCATTCTCTGTAATAGGTAACAGAACTCTAAATTTGATATCATGGCTCCATGGAAAGCGCCTAAAGAAGCTGGTGAAAGTTCTGGCTAGAACACAGACATTATTTCTGATACTTCACCTAGAAGTATAAACATAGTTAAAACCTGGACGCATGTGCTCAACACCATACAATACGAAGTGGTAAAATGCCCTGATGATTCAAGAGACAATGAAAAGGATAACTTATCTACCAAATATAAGATTATCACTCAAGAATAGTTGCATAAGATAGCAACCAGACCGAGGATTTTAACTTACACCAACATGATTGGATGGGCGCTACATCATGTAGATATCCCAACTAGAACGATATTCAACTCTCAGAAGGTAGTTGTTGGGTCATTTCGACTGGAACACATACACGTCATGTATAAATTGTCTGCAACATCAAACTTCATTTATAATGTCAGTTTTCTAGTGAACTTTAATAATAAGGAGTGTAATCAGTATGGAAAGATTCTTTCCGACCTGATCAAAGACTGCTGTTCACACCCCGAAAAGTTCAGAGCCGAATCTCACGACGGATATTCAATCTCATCGCTTGAACCACGGTTCATGTATATAGCCATGATGATGTGCAGAATTTATGGAAAAGAGAACACAACCCATTTATTTCTACCATGGGTTCCCATTATACACTCGGTGGCGGAAGGATTTTCTTTTGACTAGGCAAAGATATTGTCAGATAATCTAGCTAGCGAAATCTCAGAATACCAAAAAAATAAAACAAAAGGGAAACTAGCTTCATTCTTTATGTCATCTTATATTATGGATGTTATTTGTTTCATGACGTCTTTCTCGTTGATGAGATGGAGTTGGACTCCAGACAGTGCAAAACCAATTCATGATTATCATTCAAAGATCTGGGAAGACAAGGAAAAAGATTTGTTTTATGAAATCTGTAATTGGGTAGTGATGTCGATGCATACAGTTATATTTGGTCACCCACCTCCTAGAATTTCAGACAACATTATGGTTAACCTAGGTAAAGTGGAAGAATGGTACATAGAGGAACACTTCTCTTATATCTGAGTTTTCATTTGTTCAGTTTCCTCGTATGCATTACCACAATTTTTACTAAACCGACTGATATGTCGCGAGGTTGCACGACAAACTGTACTCATCGGGATTAGAAAGGAGCTCAAAGTCGTGCAGAAAAATGTATGGCCATATTTTCCTTTACAGATCGGTGCATTTTCTTTGTCATATTTCGACCATTCCAGAGTGGAGGTTGCGGCCTTAGAAGAGATAAAGCTAGTTAACATTGAATTCAAGAATAATGACCCATAGAAGGTCGTGTGAAACCATATGGACAATTTCAATATTAAAAGGTATGAGCATGAAGATTCCCCTCATGACGAAATGTTCTGAGGGGCAAGATCTTACCAAGAAGTCCTAAGCCGAGTTCGAGCTCTACCACCTGGCGAAATAGTTGAGTTTTACAATTTCTAAAAACACTGAAGAAGTGACCTCCCTAAAGTATTACATGGAGAAAACCCAAAGTCTCCAACTACACAACAAACAGAGACCTAGAACCCAGAAGTTGGGAGCTCTAGCAAACAAGAAGCCCCAGAAAAACCAGATAGTTCTGAGTTCTTGACTCAGAAAAAGGATATCCCAACGACAGAGGTATCTGATGACCAGTCCAAAGATCAATCAGAAACATTAAAAAAGCAAGGAGAATATAATCCATTGTCTTCACCTAATAAATCAACTACAGATGGAGCAGGGAAACAGTTATCCATAGAGATCGACAACCCCATTGAGGCTATTATGCTATTACAGTTCACCAGAGGAAACCCTAATGCAGAGGTAATATTCATATGGGATATCATGCCTATCCCTATCGAAGAAATACCTCCTACTAATTTATTTTTCAGTAAAAAAAGAAAAGTTGTGATAAAGAAAGAAATGCACCATAAAGAAGGTGCACTGGTCAAAAAGCATAGAGTATTATTAGATGGACAAAATTTGGAAGATGAAGACGTTGCTATAGAGGTAGTAGGCTCTTTGGGATCTTTTGCAACATCCAACTTATTCTCAGTTGATAATCTAAAAGAAAGGTTGAAGTAGAGAAATCAGATGATAAGTCAGTTGCGAGATCAAATAAGGAATACAGAGAAGAATATCAGAGATGAGGTCAATAAAGGACTTGAAAAGGCTAGAGCTATTGATAGACAAGAAATCCAACTGCTCAAGTCCAGTCTTGTCCAACAATATGAGTTGGTTAAAAAATTACAAAAGAAGGTAGGTTCCACTGAAAAAATGGTTATGGATATAGAAGGGTTCCAAGCTCAAGCATCGGAGGTGCTAAAGAAGCTAGAAATAGCACAAAAAATCCTTTTTTCTAAGGTAGAGATCATCCAAAATCATTTTCAGGAAGTAAATCAATCATTAGATAATATTAGTTTCAAATAAGGAGAGGCTATTGCAGCCCAGACCACCTTTCAAAAAGCGGTCCTATCATCGGCTAGATAAGAAGTACCTGTAACTCCCAGATTGACTGTTGTAGAATAAATCAGAGGCGATATAATATTGAAGGAATGGGAGGCCAATATAGCCGAGAGTAAAAGAATGGCCAAAGAAATAAAAGAGGATTGTGAAGAGGTTTTTGATTTTCTAAATGAAGAAACACTAGGCATTGGAAAGGATGATTGTTCTGAGATACTAGGACAAATCAACATTGTTAAACATCAACTTGACATCAAACAGAGCGTAAAGGAAGCTCATATTGAAATCTCACAGCTAAAGCAGGTTGACATCGCTCAAATAGATAGATGGCTGGTAAGGCCAATTTTACAGTTACAGTCAATGGCTTCTGAAGATAAAAGGATAGAAGACAGGTTGTCGCAATTACAAATAAATTTGTATCTTTTTTAGGAAAAAGATGTAACAGAACCTTGAAGACTATTGGTACAATTCCTAGGCATATGCGTCAAATGTCTCGAGCAAGGTGAAGGAAGTACTTCAAAGAATCAATGAAGTAACATATGTATACCTGTTCTACTGGTATGAGAAAGAAATAGAAAAGAAACAAGTCTAATGGTTCAAGTTTTCATTTTGTAACCGTTATTAGCTAGGATTAACGAGAATTCCAACCGCATAGGGTTGAGAAACTCTTGTATAAATATATTTTCAAAAGACTGAAAAGGGGCTAGTTTTTTTTTGCCAATTGTAATAGAGAAATCTCTCCTTTTTCAAGAATTAATACAAGTATATACCAAAGACTCCATACTTCATCACTCATGACTTATGTGTTCTTCTATTCTTTTATTTTCCAACGTCTTTATTCATATGTCTTTGATGAATGCCTAATCACAACTTAGTACAACATCTACTATGGTTATATGTTTCATTTAGTTATCTGATTGCTTACAAATTTTCCTATGTGTTTTCTATTAGAAAATATAAGACCTGAGAGTTAGTTAGATTGCTACATTTTATGCTTCATTAAAATTTTCTCATCTATTTTCTTCTTATGTAGCAGAGTGAGATTCTTCTGTGATTGAAGCCTTGCTTTGTTTAATAGCTTTATGTTTTTCTCCCATCACATTCATCATTTTCAAATTTAACTCACATACAAAATATGGCATGTTGGCACAGGGGCAGACCCAGGGTTCAACACCACAAAAACACACCAATAAAACCCTAACTACTAGCCCTTTCGGCAACACCTGCGAAGAAGATGAAGTCTCACCCGAGGTAGAGGGAGGGGTGGTTGCAGAACTTAGGTGTCTGCAACCTTAGATGGGACATAGATTTGTGATTATAATACTTGATAGAGCACTTAGCACTGTTAGTTTATCATTATTTAACCAATATCTACTCCGTAGAGAAAACAGAGCATCACAACATTCACCCTGATCTAATGTATTTAAACACTTAGCATAAATAAATGGATCAGATCTAGCAGATTCAAGCACTAAGCACATTCACCTATGTTAGATCTAGCATCCAAATTCATAATAAGCACAAAGCATAAAATTTTTTATCTATCTATCTATATCAAGCACTCAACAAATAACCCATAAATACACCAACACATCGCACAAAGAAGAACAACACAACATATACGTGGTTCACCCCCACCCTAGGGCTACGTCCACCAACTCTTCTTCTTTATTAGCTTCTTCAATAGTTTATATGCACAGAGCCTCAAAACTCTACTCCGCATAGGACAAAAGATCTGTGCAGCTCACTAGATACTTCTTCCTTGCGTTACAACACAAAGCCCTTCATAGTCTGCTACAACCACTTTCACTTAGCTCTGCAAGTTTCTCACAGTATGCACAAAGCATTTACAAACCACACGTTCACTTAGCATAACATCGCATAGATGCCTCTTCTCTATATTTCCTTACATCACCTAGACATCTATTTATAGATTACAAAATAGTCCTAAGAATGGGTAAACCCATGGGCTGACATTCCCATACCCGTTACATATTCTCAAATCCTAGCAACAAAACCTTTTGTTTGCACAAGGGCAGACCCAGGGTTCAACGCTACAATAGCGCACCAACAAAACCCTAACTATCGGCCCTTTCAGCAACACCTGTGAAGTAGATGAAGTCTCACCCGAGGTAGAGGCAGGGGTGGTTGCAGAACTTGGGTGTCTACAACCTTAGTTGTGACACAGATCTGTGATTATAATACTTGATAGAGAACGCACCACCGTTAGTTCATCATTATTTAACCAATATCTACTCCGCAGAGAAAACAGAGCATCGCAACATTCACCCTGATCTAATGTATTTAAGAACTTAGCATAAATAAATGGATCAGATCTAGCAGATTCAAGCACTAAGCACATTCACCTATGTTAGATCTAGCATCCAGATTCATCATAAGCACAAAGAATAAATAGATCTATCTATCTATCTATATCAAGCACTTAGCAAATAACACATAATTAAACTAACACATCGCACAAAGCAGAGCAACACAGCATATACGTGGTCCACCCCCACCCTAGGGCTATGTCCACCAATTCTTCTTCTTTATTAGATTCTTCAATAGGTTATATGCACAGAGCCTCAAAACCCTACTCTGCATAGGATAGAAGATCTGCACAGCTCGCTAGATCCTTCTTCCTTGCGTTATAGCACAAATCCCTTCACAGTGTTTTACAACCACTTGCACTTAGCTTTGCAAGTCTCTCACAGTATGCACAAAGAATTTACAAACCACACTTGCACTTAGCATAACATCACATAGATGCCTCTTCTCTATATTTCCTTACATCACCTAGACATCTATTTATAGATTACAAAATAGGCCTAAGCATGGGTAAACCCATGGGCCGACATTCCCATACCCGTTACATATTCCCAAATCCCAAAAAGGACCCAAAAAGGGGCCGAGATCCCGTGATCTCTGCTTCATATTGCGCTCCGGCTTCGACAGTCTGTCGAAGTCCAAAATGGTCAAACATGACCAAGAACCCTCACAACTTGGTCAAGGGCCAACATGCCCCCAACACGCACCTGTGACTCATCCCGAGTCACTCTGGTCTGACTAGTTCTTCTTCAAATGCCTCGATCTTGGCTCAAGCTACTTCGACTTATTGTTGTGCTACAGCCTGCTATTCAACGAAATCTTGGATGATTGCATCATTGATAGGTCCCTCTAGACATTGTTCAGCTCTAGTGACAACCTGCTCTAGCTCTGCTCCTTGGCCTTCTACCTCTGCAAACAATTGGTAATCCTTTTCTTGTATAGGTTGGAGTTTTTGAGTTACCTCCATAAATCTGCTTTGGATAGTGTGGATCTGTTGCTGGGTGGTCCGCTACTCTTGGGATCACTTCATTCTTTCCACAGCTGACAGGGGCTTCAACTGCACCTGTATCATTTTGTCTTGATACTTCTCCTCTTGGAGCTGCGACTCCAGTGCCTTCAATTCTGGGTTCTCTGTGAGTTGTTCATAGGTCTAGGCACTGCGATCAGTGAGTTTCTTACATTCCAGGGTAAGAGCCTTTAGCCTTTCAACTGCACTCTGGGTGGTTGCTTCTCTTTGGTCTCTTACATCTTGTGGGGTCTCAGGTATAGTGTGTAGCTCCAAATCTGCTATGTGTTGTTGTAGCTGTTGGATGGCTTCTGCGAGGTGGTTCACCTACTGTGTAACATGGTCTTCTGCCTTGATTTCTAATACTATCATAGAGAAAAGTGCTATGTTGACCTCTTCTTTTAATTTGAGTTGCTCTGCGAGCAACTGTTCCTTTTCTTTCGATAGTTGTGCTTTTTCTTCATCAAACTTCGCTTAGAGAGAAATCTTTTCCTCTTCTACAGCGCTACATTTCTCTACAAGTACTCCTTGTACTTGTGTCAAAGCATGAGTGGATTTCTCTATTTCTTCCTGTGCTCGTTGAAAGAGAGCTTCGATTGTATAGACTAGGCGGTGGAGTTGGGTTGGCTCATTTCGCAATTATGGTTCTCCCGGCACAGTGGAGACTGCGTGGCTGGACTGTAGGGCCTATTGTACCCTTTGGAGTTCAGACTCAATTCGATCATACATATCCTATTTCTTTGCTTCTTGTTTCTTTGTTATTTCCAGTGAAGCATCTTGTAGGGCTGCTATGAAGAATTCGAAGTCATTGGAGGTGAGGATAGTCTGCATCTTGGTCATGGTGGCCTTCGATTTCTTTCAGGAGGAAGGTTTCAGAGGAGAACCTTTCCTCTTCTTCAGGGGATCAACCTCATCTCCTTGCTTATGTTCAAATTATTTGTATCTAACTCTTCGCCATCACCTCCTTGCTCTGGTGATATGGAAGCAGTCTTCACGGATGCACTGTCTAATCCTTGGACCTCTTCGGTCTTCTTTGTCCTGCTAGGTCCGAGTGTATCCTGCGCAGTTTCTAGGCTCTCAATGTCGGATATCTTCATAGGGTCTGTTGGAATAAGGAGGTCCACCAACCAATCCTTAGTGATCTCCTCCAAGTCCTCCTTTGTCAGCTTGTAGTAGGACTAAATTTGTTTCTTGTGTTCGTTGGCGCGCACTGTGATGTAAATAAAATGTTGATTTGTGTTGAACTTCATCAAAGGCCTAAACTAGTGTAGAGTGTTCAGATTCATGCGAGGCTCAAACTGTATGGATATCTTCAGCTAATTGTAGTAGGTATGAAAAACAACATTTGACTTCCATTGTTTATTCATATCGCTTCAATACCAAAGGGTAGCGAACTTCGTGACCATCGGTTCAAATGGATCGATGTCTGGGAAGGTCACACCTTCCGGCATCTCCCAGGCAATACAATATATAAGGATCAAGAGTCAGCTAAAATGAAATTCATATTCTTGATATTGTGCTTCTCTTCAGTCGATTTCCAACTGGTTCACCACATACTTCACCCAGTTCATCTAAGGGTCTTCTGCGCACTTCCCTGTGAGGTCGACTACAAAACCGGTGACTTGGGTAGGTTAGTTCTTTCATAAAAACTTCCCTGCAATGAAATGATAGGTGAGGCGCACTGCGCCAGTATGGATAGAAGATACCTTGTATCCTCTTGTTCCCTTCTCGACATCTCCATAAGTCTCCTTGATCTTCTTTGCTAGAGCGTGATCCATGGTTTTTCCTGGGTAAAACTCTTGTGGATCAAGTCCTTGCATACTCAACCTTGTGATCCGATTGATCAGCTTCGGATCAATTGTTATACAGATGTTTAGCCACAAATAGCTTCCATGGTAACAATAAAGCAACAGCTTGACACAGGCATTGACTTCTTGGTGTCTACCAAAGTGGGGAATCTTCATGACATTCAGCAGGGTGGACTGCGCGAGGTTCATATTCCACGACTGGGGGATTATCTTCGAATTCTTCCCCTTAGTTATGGTCAGGTAATTATGTGGGGCGAGCATTTTATAGACTTTGCGATCTCCGAGGTTGAAGTCGCTAAACTTCAACACTGCAATATTATCTTGGTCTGCTTGAACTGTGTGTATCCCCTTTGGGAGGTACGTCGTAACCAAGGTGTATTCAAAATATCTGGACATGTTGTCTCAATTTATCTCACCACTTAGAGGTGGTATGTAGGTGGGTAATATGGTGGGAATCAATTTGGCATTCGCTAGATCATCTCTGTGCTTGGTTCGCTTTTCATCTGATGGCCGAGATGGTCCGACTCTGCAAGCAATGGACGAAGAGGCTAGAAGTCCTCTCGTTGATGATGCTTGTACACCTATAGACATCGACATGACTCTTTCATTCATGACGTCAATCAAAACTTGTTCAACAACTTTCTCTGCAAAGCTCAACTCATCCGACATACACGCTCGAGGTTAAAAATCTCAAGTTTAGAGGGTAATTTAGACAAAGCAATGGGATAGAGAGCAAGAGCACAATGATCACTGTGAAAAATAAACTTATTCTGCTGGCTCAAACTCTCGGTTGGCAAAAGTGTGCATGGCGCGATGGGATAAATAGGTAACTTGACAACGGATCTCTTGCAACGGGTTAGAATCCTTCATTAACTTTATTCTGTCTATTATGGCGCGGTCCCAAAGATCGGATGGCGATCTGTTTGACCATAAATTCCTTTCTACCCATTTGGAGCATTGGTCTAACAGTTATAATGTCCCCAACGACTCTATTTCTTCTCCATGGAAAAGTGTCATGTGTTGTTGTTCTGATATCCTAGCGAAGCCCCAATTTTGCAAATTTTCCTTCTACGAGGTTCTCTCTGGAACCTTCTACAACTTGTCGATCGTAACTCTCTTCTTACTTAGATTTCTAGCCTTCTTCCCAGTGAGATTCATCTCGGTGTGCCTTTTTTCGTTCTAATTCTTATCTTCTTTTGGCATAGTTACTTCGCGTTGTTGAGATTCTTTCCTAAGATTCGAGGGTGATCCTTCTTCTTTATCTGGAATAGGTACTTCAAACTTCTGTGGGTCTTCTAGTGTTCTTGCAACTTTGACATATGGGTCTTTGGTTTTAAATAGCTTTGATTTGTTCTTATGTTCTTCAATCAAGTGTGTGATCCTTCTAGTCATGAATTCTTTTAACTCTTGCTTTTGATGTTCTAAAACTTCCTCTTCTTCTTTCCTTCTAGCTTGATATCTTTCAATCCAAGGTTTTCCTAGTAGCATGTTAAATGGGGCACTGTTCTCAATAAATTTAATAATCTCAAAATATTCCTCTGTCGAAGTTCCATTGGCATTCATAGGTATCCAGGTGATCTTTCCACATAGGTTTATCAACTTTCCATTGAATAGTCCTATTCCTCCTAATGAAGGAATCATAGCGGGCCTCCCTATAGCTTCCCAAGTTCTCGTTTTCATGATATCCATCTGTGTTTCCTCATATAGAACACAATCAATGTCGAAGTCTCCTATTGTTGCTTCAAGGTATTCTTTTTCTTTGAAGATATTTGATAATATGACATGTCAGTGGCCATTCAGGGTTTCTTTCATCTGTAGCAATACCTTCTCTGATTCTTTATGGGATTATGTCATAATCTTAGTTTCTGGATATGCCTTAGGGTTTTCTTGGTTCATATTCATTCTTTCAACCTTAGCATAATTCTATGGAAATCCAATACTTTATGGTTCATAGCTTTACAACAAAGACAACTACGTCTTCTCCCAGGGCATTCCTTAGCAAGATGTCTCTGTCTTTTGCAACTATAACATAGGGTTAATCCTCTCTTTCTTTTAAATGATCCCCATTCTTTTCTATACTACGCACTAGGATCATGGTAGCTAACCTACAAACATTTATTTCTAGGATCTTGCATACATTTATTAGTCCAAACATTCTTTCTATGCATAGGTATAACATTGTTTTCACTATTCTTATCAGATCTAATCATATCAAATCTTCTTTCATATATTAATACCCTATTTTTCAAGCTAGGATAGAATCTATCAAACGTACCTAGATCTATACTGTTGAAACAAACATTTCCACTTATCTTACTTATATAGAGCACAAAGCTTCCAGATCTAGAACTTTTCAATATTCTTACCTTTATCAGAGCACAGAGCTTTCAGATCTTACCTCTTTTAATAAAAAATTATCACTTTTACCTTTCTCAGAGCACAAATCTTTTAGATCTTACCTCTTTTCTTCAAATCGGACTTTTTTTTCTTAGCACAGAGATTGACAAACTAAGTAGAGTACTACGCACTAGAGGAATAGATCTACGCATAGAGCTTTCACAATTTCAGGTCGGATCTTTGCACAAAGTTTCTTCTTCCTTAGTTCCCAGCAATAACAGCTTCAAGTCCTGGAAACAAAACCATTTTTTGGCACAAGGGCAGACCCAGGGTTCAACCTTACAACAACGCACCAACAAAACCCTAACTACCGGCCCTTTCGGCAACACCTGTGAAGCAGATGAAGTCTCACCCGAGGTAGAGGCAGGGGTGGTTGTAGGACTCAGGTGTCTGCAACCTTAGCTGGGACACATATCTATGATTATAATACTTGATAGAGCACTTAGCACCGTTAGTTCATCATTATTTAACCGATATCTACTCCGCAGAGAAAACAGAGCATCGCAGCATTCACCCTGATCTAATGTATTTAAGCACTTAGCATAAATAAATGGATCAGATCTAGCATATTCAAGCACTAAGAACATTCACCTATGTCATATCTAGCATCCAGATTCATCATAAGCACAAATCATAAACAGATCTATCTATCTATCTATATCAAGCACTTAGCAAATAACACATAAATACACCAACACATCACACAAAGCAGAGAAACATGACATATACGTGGTTCACCCCAATCCTGGGGCTACTTCCACCAACTCTTCTTCTTTATTAGCTTCTTCAATAGGTTATATGCACAGAGCCTCAAAACCCTACTCCGCAGAGGACAGAAGATTTGCGCATCTCGCTAAATCCTTCTTCCTTGTTTTACAACACAAAGCCCTTCACAGTCTGTTACAACCACTTGCACTTAGCTATGCAAGTCTCTCGCAATATGCACAAAGCATTTACAACCCACATTTGCACTTATCATAACATCACATACATGCCTCTTCTCTATATTTCCTTACATCACCTAGACATCTATTTATAGATTAAAAAATAGGCCTAAGCATGGGTAAACCCATGGGCCAACATTCCTATACCCATTACATATTCCCAAATCCCGGCAACAGAACCTTTTGTTGGCACTGGGGAAGACCCAAGGTTCAACACTATAATAGCACACCAACAAAACCCTAACTACCAGCCCTTTCGGCAACACCTGCGAAGCAGATGAAGTCTCACCCGAGGTAAAGGCAGGGGTGGTTGCAAGACTCAAGTGTCTGCAACCTTAGCTGGGACACATATCTGTGATTATAATACTTGATAGAGCACTTAGCACCATTATTTCATCATTATTTAACTAATATCTACTCTGCAGAGAAAACAGAGCATCGCAACATTCACCCTGATCTAATGTATTTAAGCACTTAGCATAAATAAATGGATCAAATCTAGCAGATTCAAGCACTAAGCACATTCACCTATGTCAGATCTAGCATCCAAATTCATCATAAGCACAAAGAATAAACATATCTATCTATTTATCTATCTATATCAAGAACTTAGAAAATAACACATAAATACACCAACACATCCCACAAAGCAGAGCAATACAACATATACGTGGTTCACCCCCACCCTGGGGCTACGTCCACCAACTCTTCTTCTTTATTAGCTTCTTCAATAAGTTATATGCACAAAGACTCAAAACCCTACTCCGCATAGGAAATAATATCTACGCAGCTTGCTAGATCCTTCTTCCTTGCATTACAACACACAACCCTTCACAGTCTGTTACAACCATTTGCACTTAGCTCTGCAAGTCTCTCACAGTATGCATAAAGAATTTACAAACCACACTTGCACTTAGAATAACATCACATAGATGCATCTTCTCTATATTTCCTTACATCACCTAGACATCTATTTATAGATTACAAAATAGGCCTAAGCATAGGTAAACCTATGGGTCTACATTCCCATACCCGTTACATATTCCCAAATCCCAAAAAGGACCCAAAAAGGGGTCGAGATCTCGTGATCTCTACTTTGTCTTGCGCTCTGAATTTGACAGCCTGTTGAAGTCCAAAATGGTCAAACATGACCAAGAATCCTCACAACTTGGTCAAGGGCCAGCATGGCCTCTGAGCTATTTTACCATTAATTCAATCTTAGGAACTTTTCTCATATAATTGAAAGTAGAAAAACAAATTTAATAAAAAAAGAAAGAAACAGATCCATTGATTATTTCTTTCCTCTATGAATGTACCTGTTGCAAGGCAGCCCAATATTGAGCCCGATCTCACTGATCAGACCAACATTGTTTTACCCTTGTTTAATACCATCCTAGAGACCGCTAATACCTGGGTGGAGCTTGAACGCTCATGGGCAGTGATCGAATAGGACATACGTGTCTGAGAACGTTGGGAAGCTAGGCAAAGACAACTTCAGAATCTACCATAGCTTCATTTTCCTAAGAGTATTGATTTTCTTTTCATATTAAACGCTCTTTAATCTTGGATGCCTTGACATTATACTTTGAAGCCTTAAGTATAAAATCAGGAACAACAAATCCCAAGGACTAGTTCTTCAATAATGTGTTAGGGGTTTGGAAATGAATAAGGTTGCCTTTATGTCTCTCTTTTTTAATCTCTGCTAAGGTTTGGCCCTGTCATACAAACCTCATTTGTATTAGGTAATAATAATATGTATTGAGAGGTTTTTTTATTTTCCAATGTCATTTTAACTAGTGTGTTATAATGTAGATTTTGTCTTTATACCTATATCCCATCCCTTCTAATTTACACTGGAATTTATTATACAATCAGTGTTGCCATGATGTGTACAGGGGTACTATTCTTTAATTTTTTGGAAAACCCAAGTAAATATATGAGATGACAATTCATAGCACTGACTTTTGAAAAGGGCATAAGGCTTCCTCCTTGGTTATAGTTCAGAGAAATTTGGAGTTCAGGCTTGGTGGCCTTAGTTGGGCTGCCTTTAAGTCATATAGTTCCTACTTTTTAAAAAAATATATAGAGAACTTAAATTGGTCTTGGGCTCCTCTAGGATTTGATGTTAATGTGGTTGTTTTGATTGGTTTGTGACAAAATGTTGAGTTCTAGTTCTATGATAAAAGATGGGTCGGTGATCAACTTTATCCATATATAATCTCCCTTTTTTTGATATTTTTTTTTTCTTAATTGTGTATGTAAGATTTATCATCAGTGAATAATTTCTCCTATGACTAGTGAAGGTTTCAAGTTTCCCTCCAAAGAAAGGCTACGAAGATTAACATTCAAGTGATCAGGTTTCAAGTATTTAATTTAAGATTTATAAAATATTAAAAGATTTAATTTTTTAAGATGAAAATATTTTTGATAATGCAAAAATTTGTGATTTTTTTGTTTATATCAAGAGATTAAATCTCTTTATGAGCTTGACATATTCAGAACTAAGATAAATCTACATTGATTATTATTGAAATATATTAATATTTTTTCTATCGATAGAACACCTTTTATAACACAATATAACGGAAATGTATAATGTAACATAATAACAAGGTCCCTGCCACCCAAGTTTTAAAATGGAAAATCCAATGGAACACGTGGGTTGATTAAAGACTTTGTGGTTGTTTCTTTTGCACATTTACGGAACAAAGGAACATATTATAGGTATTGAATCCAAATCGTCTATCAAAACTAGGTGTGAGTACATTTTGGCTGCTTTTTCTTTGTAGAAACTTTCCTTTCAACATCTACTACAGGATGGACAACATCTACTACAAGATGGACTGAAGAAGCATTGTTCACACTTATGAATAACACTAATGACTCCATAGCATTCAAAACTTTTTGTTGCTTATGTCATATCACAAATTAAAAATATAATATTGCATCATTCAAATGATAACAATAAGCCAAATGGTTGTAAAGGCCACCAAGCATAATTTCTTACATCTTTTGACCCATTCTACAAAAGATGGTGTAGAAAAGAAAAACAATGACCATAGTGAAAAAAAAAACGGACGACATTGTAACCATAGGCCAAGGATTGAATTACAAAAGGTTGTGAAAATTGTGTTTCCAAGTGTATATCCTTAATTCTCTGAGCCAACACCCCAGTTCCTTGATTAGAGCTTCATTTTGTCTGTGTAAAAAATATATAAGAAGACAAAATATAAATATAAAACAATATGTGTATTTGTGTAAAAAATATATAAGAAGACAAAATACACATATAAAAGAATATGTGTATTTGGTAAATAAAGAGAAAATGAAAATAAGATGTATATAACAATATATTGATATATAAAAGTATTTAATTTAATATAATTTTTTTAGTTAATTAATAACTTATTAATTTTTTCAATAAAATAAATAAATTATTATATTTAAAATTTCTCACATATTATTAAAAATTAATTATATTATTTTTTAATATATATTTGTTATTTTTATTTTTAAAGGTATGACTTTGAAATAAATGGTATCCATACTATTAATATAACTTTAAAAAAAAAAAATCCTCAAGGATCACTCCCAATTAAAAATTATTGTTATATCATGTAAAAAGGCAGTCGAGATAAATAATGACTTAGAGGGATGAATTCATGTATACATCTGCAAAATTCATTCCAAGATGCAATTTTGTGCCAATTGAAGATGCTTCAAGCATCCATGTCTCAGGTTTGTATCCCTGTGTGATTTTGGGAATGCCTTGAATGGCTTCAAAGTAGTCGATCAGTAATGAGTTTGACCAAAATTATGTGCAAACGATGAAGGGACTCATGATCTAGATAATGCAATAATCAACATTCTTCACATGGAGCCAATGACCATTATGTTCCGTTTAAAAAAGTGGAGGAGGGGATGCAATGCAAATGAAACCGACACATGTTCTCCTTTTCACCGTTGATCATTTGTTGTTTAAAAAATACGTGTTCTATTTATGTTCTTTTGTTTCATAAACATGCAAAAGCAGCAACCTCAAAATCTTCAATTAATCCAGGTGTTCCACTTATCTTATTGCCTTTTCCATTTTAAAACTTGATGCAAGAGCATCGCTCCACCTCAGCAAATGTGCCAACACGTAGACTTGCAATGGAGAAAGGGAGAGGCACTAACCCTCCCATTCTTAAATTTTGAATATAATCCTATACAGATTATATGTTGTAACGTTGATAAATGTCAGGCCATGCCTCTGTACAGGTAGTGGATAGGGTTGCCTTAAATGGTTGCCTGTAGTAGGTCCAGATCGTAGTCAGCTATGGACGTTCATTTATGGAATGTGGTCATAGAGGTATGGTGTCGTAACTGAGACAACGATGGCACTAAGGCGGTGAAGAGGATAAGCTTGTAGAGCCCTGGTTTGAGAGTTAGGAGACTTGAGAGAGATATCTCGGGTAGAAAGAGTCTTAGGAGACTTAGGAGGTAAAATAGTTCTGAGAGAGATCTTGAGAGAACTTAGACTGTATTGTAGTCCAATTTTTGTAAACATTTGTATAGACGCACAGAGATAATAAAAAAACAATTTTTTCTGCACATGGTGTGTTTGTAAGTTTGTGTTTATTGTTATGTTTTTATGCCGTTCATGTTGTGAATGTGTGAACCGATGAAGTATTGAATGAGTTTTAATTGTTTCTCTCATTTTGAGTTTCCGAGTGCAAGGAATGCACACAGTCCGCAAAGAGTGCGTTGACAGAGGTGAGTTAACCTCAGGAAAATCTTAGGAGAGATATCGTTGAACCTTCATCAGTAGAAGTGCAAGGAGTGCACCGAAAGAACTCTTTGTTGAGTTCAGGGAGAACCAGAGTTACTGAGAACTCTGTAAAGCTCTGCCAAGCAGGCATCGAGCAGGTGAAAGTGTGCAATAAGGTAACTTTGTGTTGAGTTCAGGAAGAAACAAAGTTATTGAATAATCTGCAAGAAGCAACTCTACAAGGTGTGCATCGGGAAAGGAGAACGCTAGGAGGGAGAGAAGAATTTCTTTCCAAGAAATCCTTCAGATCTGAGTTTGACGAAATCCTAGAAACGCAAGGAGTGCATGGGAGATCGGAACCTTTGAAGGGGACAAGATTAGAAGATATAACACAAAGAGTGCATAGAGGATGGACTTATTCTAAATCCAAAATCTCAGAAGAGATAGCGCTTGAAAGAGTGTAAGCGAGACCCAAGATAGTCGGGTTCGCGGGAGAAAGTTTGAAGGCCGAAAACCTTTGAAGACTGACGAAATATTCCAAGTCAGAAGAAATCAAAAGCTCAGGAGGGGGAGTGACAAAAACCATCTTATCGGTTGTGGGAAGGAGCCTAGACCGTTAGATCTACGTCCAACTAACAGAGGAAGCGTAGAGGATGAAACATATCTCAAGCGTTGGATCTGAGCACAGAATATCACCCATCGTCGGATCACGAGAAATTGCGTGAGATTTAATGCTTTGTGTACACGCAGAAGGGTGGACTCACAAAAGTCATGAAGTCCCGAAGTCATTTGGGACCGTCCATCATTTGGGAGGAAACATGGTGGAAATCCATCAAGTTTGGGTGGAAATGCTCCAGGAGATACCCAATCAGCAGGGACATGATTTTGAGATTTGAGATTTTCGAAGGCAAGATCCGCGAAGGAGATCATGTCCGTAGGTTTAGGGAGACAGGTGGTAGAAAATATTCCACTCCAGAAGGTTGTCATATGAAGGAAAGCAGAGATTGAGAGCTGAAACTCCAGAA
The DNA here is from genome assembly GCA_032191745.1 of Picea mariana. Lineage (NCBI taxonomy): Eukaryota > Viridiplantae > Streptophyta > Pinopsida > Pinales > Pinaceae > Picea > Picea mariana. Next base: position 79,257 of record JASDQU010100404.1, read on the forward strand.
GTTCGTAAAGCCGGAATCAGTCGTAGTCGTTGATTTAGAGGAGAGCTACGTACCGACAGATCGTGCAGATATGAGATCGTGCGTAAATGGCAGGAAAGGAGATTTGATAACAGTCATTGATCGTGAGGAAGAGTTGAGAGATAGGAAATCGACGGATGGGAAGGATTTCGGAGCTAGAACTTGCGTCGAGGATAATTATTCCAGAGCAGGCCGCAATTGGAACCATGGTATTCGTAAATGGATACGTGGTAGCACAAGGAGGATTGCGGGTCAAAAAGCGGGTTGGTTTGAAACCACTCTTGTTGCGCTTGCAATCATGCATTAGCACAAGGACATGACCTAGGGTTGTATGAAGGAGGGGCTAGTGCCAAAGGGGCTTACACCTCAACTAATGCTTTGGGAGTGGGCAGAAATTAGCCCACAGGTCTGACAGACTTGCACACAGAAGGAAAAAGGGACCTGTGAATATTTGATTTGGGTTCAAAGAGGAACCCGAGGAGTCGATTCGACTCTACAGTTAGAAAGATCGTAGACTGGGAGGTCGCAGAACCCCAGGAGGGTAGGGGTTCTGCATCAGGTGGTATAAGAGAACAGATTGTTTATTCTATAGCGGAGAGCATAGAAAGGATATACTCTGATACACATCATCAGATGGTATTAGAGCTGATATTTTTGTCTGTAGATTTTAGGCAAAAGGAGACAGATCTTGAATTTCGTCTGTAGATTTCAGGTGAAAGAGAAAGAGGAGGAGGCCATAATTGTGTTTGCAGACAACAGGAAAATGGCGAGATGGTGAAAGGATATGACCTGATAACATCAGGTGGTATCACAAACAGGAATTTTTCTGTAGTCAGCAAGTGAAGGAAGCAGGGTATGGATTCTCTATGAGGAGGTTTTTGCACGAGTACAACATCAAAGATTTAAACAGCCAGGTGAGTTGTAAGAGAAGATGGAGATGCTCACATATGTAGAGTGATCCATAGACTTGCCAGGAGGGCAGGTAGAAGGTAGAAATGGCTACCAAGGGCCATGAGCATGGTCGAAGAGAAGAATGCAAGCAGAAGAGAAATCCAGAGATGGATCTGGAGCTTAGTGAGATAAGAGCAAGGATGGAGTAGCTGACATTGAAAATGCAACAAGATGCTAAAGTGCATTGGGTGTATGAGTGGCCCATGAAGAGGAAGGTGAAGTGATCAATCAAGAGATTGTTGGCCAGAGGATAAAAACAATTGTTAAAGAGGTGGTTGAGGTATGTCAAAAACCTTAGTGACATAGAGGAAGAAGTGGTTTACGTCTGTGAACCAAAAATTGGGAAACACCTCAGTGATGAGGAGGACGTGAGATCAGATAAAGATCTCATAAACTGTCAGGAGAGCAGAGATGATTTTTCAAATTGCCAAGTGGGAAATGAAATGAGATCATTGGAGGATATCATAGATTTTTAGGAGGAAAGCAGTGGAAATTCATATTGCTAGGTGGGAAACGATATGAGATTAGCAGAGGATCTCATAAATTGTCGGGTGGGCAGAAATGGACTTTCAAGTTGCCAGGTGGGAAATGGAAAGAGATCAGTGGAAGGTCTCATATACTGCTAGAGGAGCAGTGCTAAAAGTTCAAATTGTCAGGTGGGTAATGAGATGGGATCGGTTGATCTCATAGACTGCCAGGGGGGCAGAAGAGAAATTCCAAATTGCCAGGTGGGCAAGGGGAAAGAGATGAGACTGTCTGAGAGTCTCATGGACTCTATTGAGAGTTCATATCAGCAAGGAGTGTTGATGGATAAAGATTCATGTGCATTTGCAGACCATGTGAATGAAGATGATGAGAAGTTAAACAATCTCACCATCCAAGAGGAGGATCAGAGGAGCATTCTGATCATTGGGGGAATTCGAATATTCCTACCAAACAACCCAGTCGAGGCCATAGAATGTGTTGTAGATGCAACAACAGAAGAAAGATCCAGAGACCAGGAGGTCGTGCAGCCCCAAGAGACAAGGGGGTTTGCATCAAAAGTTATGCGGCAGAGACTAAGTTGTCATACAACACTTGTTAACCATACACATTATATATTAAAGTTCATCAAAATCTATAATATATTTGTGATATTACACTTTTTACGACCATTAATGCTAATATATTCGTTTGTTGAGATCAACATCTTCGTACCACTTTGGTTACACGAATTTTTAACAGCATAGTCTAAAGGTTCCACCTTTTGGTTGTTTTCCAACGACCTTTTCCATTTGATTTTGTCCGAAATCCGGTGAGGAATAGTTGGATTTGGATATTTGAGTGGCTAAGTTTGTATAATCCGAGTGTCTCAGGGGTTTTTCAGCACGCTGAATCCATTTATACATTCAGAAATGAAATTTAAACAACATAAAATTGTGATTTTGTCCAAATTTACATCGTGAGATTCAACTAAAAAACCTAAAAAATAAAATGTTTAACCAAATCACTTTTTAACCATCCATTTTTTTTAATATATACAAAGTTTTTAATATATACAAAGTTGAAGATATGTCATTGCTTGCATCAATAATGCATTGTATAAGAAAATGATAATGATTATTGAGCACATGGGCATCATTTAAAATAAATTGAGAAGATGATAAAGAATCTCATCTTACATAAGAATTCTATAGACGTGTAATGGTGGACTCCGAATCCTTCATTGCAATCGAGAGGCACATATAAATATCTTAACTTTCATTTTTATAATACATTACATACATCATTAATAATTGTTTATGGGTAGTCCCCGAGGTGTAGGACATTCGGTGACGGAGTGTGTTGTTAAGCCACTCCATGATGTTAAAGTCACCGGTTCGAAACCTGCGGGGACAAAAAATCCAACCATGTTAAGGGTTGGTGTGGCTCANGGTTTCTCAAGCCACAGGTTAATTGCGAGCCAACAAGTCCCGCACAAATTAACAAACAAAAAAAAATAATTGTTTATGGGTATAATAAAAAGGAAAAGATCCTCCACTATTCGTCATCTATGCTTGCTAGGCACATGTCTGCTACCTAGGCACATTATTTTAGCACATGGAAACCAATTTGAGGGAGATTATGATAAGCATTTCAAAATGAGAAGCTGGTTGAACTAATTGATTTCTCCTATAAAACAAATGGACATTCCACAATATGAGATAAGTTATTTTATAATCTATTGTTATATAGAGTTGTATATTTTTTGGGATTTTTTTTGTTAAAAAACTTTTCATGGTTGAAAGGAAATGAGTGAGTTTGGTGGGGGCAATACAACGCCATTACACCTATATTGATCTTCGATGTCCACTGATGGGGACTTTACAATCCCCATAGTAAGCTGGAGATGGGATAGGATTGAAGTGTACTAGACAATCGCCTCGCCTCGCCTTTATTATAGTGGCATATATTTACCTTTAATATTAGTGTAAGTAATACTATAACTAGCTTTGTGTATGAAAATTTCTCAAGTTTTACTTC
>JASDQU010100404.1:86259-105821 GCA_032191745.1 Picea mariana
AATATCAATATAATAAGATTAGAGTGATAGAAATGAATATCATCAACTTGAAAATTTAGTATCAATTATATCTTAAAAGTTATCAAAATCTCACATAATTATTATATATAAATATGATTATTGACAATACTAATGTAGTCTAAACTTTCCACGTTAGGAATATTATTTATAATTGTGATTTCACCTAGATTTATATAGCTGGATTTCCACCAAAAATATCAAAACCTAGAATGTTTAGACAACATCATTTTGGTCATAAGCTAAATAATAATAACTATAATTCTATATAAAAAATTGTCAATACATTAAGAGACATCTAACTTCTTTATAAAACTGAAAATATTGACTCAAGCTATAAGAATATGATACCTGAGAAATGACTCCAAGAAAACAGAGAGCTCTGGATGAGATTCATTGAAACTCACAACATTGGCATAACCCAAAGGCAAAGGTACCACAAATCTCATGCCAACAACATACTCATGAACTACACTTCCCTTATCAAAGAGAGAGCTGACATGAACCTCAGTGTTGAGTAATGTTCAGATGTTGAGCCCATTCCTATAATAATAATAATAATAATAATAATCTATTTTTAAGGTCACGGTCAAGCCACAACAAATTGGTGTATGAGATCCCCTTGTTTGTGGGACAAGGGAAGCCACACCAAATTGGTGTATGAGACCCCCTTGTTTGTGGGACAAGGGACCCCCCTCTGCCTACCGATTTGACTGATAAAGTTTCATATATAATGTTTCTTAGTAGCATCTAAAACCTCCCCAAAAATGCTCCACTCTCCCCAATAATCAATAATCATTATGGATGCTTCGTCCATACCAACTATTCACTTCCGCTCCAGAGTGCTGAGTTATGAATGTGTGACTCAGAAAAAACACATTTCATAATTTAATATTCACTCAACTAACACTCATTGTGATTTTACATTCCTTCTCCATGTGGCATTAAGTATCATTGTAAAATAAACATTTTTAAAACATAAAGGAAAACAAAATCTATTTATGTGAACCTATCTCTAGCGTAGTGTTACAGTAACAAAACTTAACTATTAAGTACTAAATAAAAAAGAAAAAAGTTATCGATTGTTTTTAAATTGTTCCATGACATGTGTTGGATAGGTAAAAGTATTGGGTAAACGTTGTGGGTTTTATGTTTCTAATGAAAAATGTATCCCATGCAACAATGTGCGGATATTTCAAGTTTCATATGTCTTAAGTTTGGATGTTTTAGACAACCTTCACTGCTGAGAATATTAGTGAATCTACCAAATAGATCCACATGTTTAGGCATCGGGGTTTACCTGTTGTGTGATGCAGGAGCATCGCCCACCTACCAAGCGAGCCAACGCGTGGAGAGAGAGAGACAGCTGGACAAGCCAGCCAACTTCAGATTTTGAATTTTACCTTGGTATTATTGCGCCGCCGTTTAACAAAAGGCATTCAAAGCTGAGCGCACTTGTATTATGTTATAGATAGGAAGGCATTTAAGACTATTAAGGCTGTTAGATAGAAATTTATTGTAGATTAGACAGTCACCTTTCGAGAGGGAAAACGGAGTATAGACACCCTCCTTTTGTATCATTGTATCATTATCAAGCATTAGATTGAGAACAAGAAGAGAGCAGAGTAGAGAGCTTGTGAAGAAACCTCCATGTACAAATATTGAATTAATAGGAAAAGATTTGATTCAATCTCATGGATGTGTTTGATCTCTGTGTGCTGTTGATATTGTGCCTTTGCATGTTCGCTTCTTTCTATGCTTATCTTCTATATGCTGCTTATGTGATTGCATATCAAGTTCGAAACCCGAGAGAATGAAGGAATGAGTTTCAATTGTTTCTCTGCTTAAGCCAGGAGATTCCTGCATAGAGTGCAGTTGAATTCCTTCGCATAGAGTGCGTCGAGGAGGCTAAGCAGTTGAACCTTTGTTCTCACTTCGCTCAGAGTTGAGTTGAGTTATTCGAGCCGTGCAGGTGAGTGCAGGTCGAATTTGAGTCTCAGTAGCAAGTCTGAGAAGGGGAAAGGTCGAAGCTGTTGCGAGCGTAAGCACGCAGGACCCAGAAGACTTCATCACTCTTGGAAGTGGGTGAAGATCCAACACAGGGAGCGTGTTCGAGAAATTCTTGAAGGAGTCCGGTTTGATAAAGCCCAGAAGGGATAGTTCCTTTGGTTCGCTGTGGAATCGACCCCAGTGGAGGTCGCACAAGACGAAGGTGGTAGAGCAGAGATCTCTTCACAGAGGAAGAGAACTGACAGCTTAAATTTGTCGTGAAGACTCGCGAAGTCCCGTGGATCGTTGGGTCTGGGAGAAGGAGCGAGGAGTTTAATCCTCAGGTGCAGGAAGAACCAATTGCCATCGCATATCGGCATATCGGGGTTGGCGAGTGCCAGAATCACATGCACGTCGAAATCGCAAATTGCGATTCCCCGATTTGACTTGAGCCGTCGATCCTTGGAGGGACAGGTGGCACAAGATCCCGAGGAGTCGGGATTCGGCACTTCGGCGTTTACGAAGTCGAAGGGAGCACAGAGAGATAGCGAAGTCTCGAGTCGCGATGGGTCCCACGGGGGCTGTGTGGAGAATAACACATGGCATCGGCACTCGGTACTCGGGGGTTTGAAATACAAGGGCTCGACATCGCGAGTAGCGACGCCCCGAGGTGGACCGTTGACCATCGGGGATCGGGGTTTCAGTATTTGGTTGCATGAGGTCAGTGCTGCAAGCCTCGCGATATCGCGAGACCCAATTCCCGATACACGAAGAGGAGATTACCGAGAAGACTGTGGGTAAAGGACTCCCGAGGGAGTTGGAAGAGCTTGGACTCTTCGGGCCGAGGTTTGTGAAGGTCCTGGTGGTGCGACCGCTCGTTTGGGGGGCAGGTTGCCGTCAAGTGGTATCAGAGCCATTAAGTCTTGTCTGTATATTGCAGGCGAGAGGAGAGAAAGAGGAAAGGAAATCACTCTGATACACACGACTTGCGTCGGAGTGGTATCAGAGTGAGAGTTGGTGTTCTCTTTGCTACGGTAGCAGAGGAAAGTAGAGACATAATGCCGCCCAGAAGAGAGAGGCCGTCACTTGATCGTGAGGACAGGGACGCGCGAAGGAGAGGCAGGCCAGTAGGCAATGCTGAGATGGAATGCCAGATGCGAGATCTCAGAGTGAGACTCAAGGAGATGGAGACTGCACAGAGGCGTGGAGCTGGTGCAGTAGAGTTCAGCGATTCTGAGGTTGAGGAGGAAGCTGGACATGCTGAAGAAGAAGTTTCAGCAGAAGATGCCTCGACCGAGAGGTTAATTAGGGCCATTTCGAGGATGAGCTCGAAGACCAAAATGGACATCCCGACTTATGAGGGGAGTCTAAACGCTGAGGAGTTGCTAGATTGGATCTGAGCACTCGACACATACTTTGATTACAAAGACATCGAAGAGGACAAGAAGGTGAGACATGCTGTCACTAAGCTGAAGGGACATGCGGCCTTATGGTGGGACGAGCTACAGGCAGACAGACGTTCCAAAGGCAAGCAAAAAATCAAAGGCTGGGATTGGATGATCGCCAAGATGAAGGCGAAGTTCATTCCAAGGGATTACCAGATCACTCTGTTCAGGCGCATGTAGAACCTGAGACAGAAGTTGATGACGGTGAAGGAATACACCGAAGAATTTTACAGGCTCAACATTCGAGTAGGCCATCGGGAAAGTGATGACGAAAAGGTGGCGAGATACCTGAATGGTCTCAGGTATGATATTCAGGATGAATTGAGCATGCTGACCATCCGGACAGTTGAGGATGCGTATCGGATGGCTATGAAAGCAGAAGAAAATCTGAGCCGCAAGCAGGGACAGCGAGGGCGAGGCAGAAGCCAGCCACGAGGTAAATCTGTTGCCCAAGAACGAACACAGAAACCCAAGGAGGATTGGAAAAAGCCTCAGGGGAAAGCTGAGAGAGGTGGAACCTCACCGCAGAGGCAGCAAATTGCTGAGCTGAGGAGACAACAAGATGATCAGCAAGGAGGATATGCTGATGCCAATACTTTTCCTCGTACCCGAGGTAGAGGAAGAGGTCGAGGAGGAATTATCACATGTTTTACGTGTGGTAAAGATGGTCATAAAGCCGTCGACTGTCCAGAGAGGAAGGTGGACGGAGGAAGAGCTCACGTCGTTGAGGCGCAGAGGCGTGACGTGGAGGATGAAGACACTGAAAGTGGGAAGTCACTGACAGTGCATAAAGTTCTCTTGAAACCCGAGAAGGAGGTAGAGGATACAGCGCAGAGATGCAGACTGTTCCGGATGACTTGCAAGACCAAGGGCTGGAAGTGAAAGGTCATGGTGGACAGTGGGAGCACCGATAATCTTGTTTCGACCGAGATGGTGGAGAAATTGGAGCTGAAGACACACAAACACCCAAGCCCATACAAAGTGACGTGGCTGCAGAAAAGACACCAGGTATGTGTTACGAAACAATGCTTGGTAAATTTTAAAGTGGGTGAATATAGGGATGAAATCCTGTGTGATGTCATTCCCATGGATGTCTGTCATGTTTTATTGGGGAGACCGTGGCAGTATGATAGACATGTTGTTCATGATGGGAGGATGAACACATACACCTTGGAGAAGGATGGGAAGGCACATACACTGCTGCCGGTGAAGGATAAAGAAGTGAAGCCAGAAGTTAGCAGCACGATACTTCTCATGAGCAGGAAGGAGCTTCTCACAGAGCTGGAGAAGGATAAAGATCCACAATTTTTTGTTGTCAGGAAGACGAGAATTGTCTTGACAAGCACAAGAGTGGATGACTTGCCGGAGGAGATTCATCAACTACTGGGAGAGTTCGCTGATATCATCGTGGATGAACTACCTCGTTCCTTACCACCGATGCGGAGTGTGAGTCACCACATCGACCTCATACCCGGAGCAAGTCTACCAAACAAGGCAGCGTATAGGTTGACACCTCAGGAGAATGAGGAAGTCAAAAGGCAGGTACAAGATCTGCAGGATAAGGGACTGGTGAGAGAAAGCCTAAGTCCATGTGCCGTTCCAACGGTACTGAGTCCAAAGAAGGATGGAGGCTGGAGGATGTGTACAGACTCCAGGGCCATAAATAAAATCACCATCAGGTACAGGTTCCCATTGCCGAGAATGGACAACTTGATGGATTGCCTAAGTGGGGAAAACTATTTTTCAAAGATAGATCTCAAGAGCGGATATCATCAGATCCAGATGAGAGAAGGAGATGAGTGAAAGACAACATTCAAGACAAACAAAGGTTTGTACGAATGGCTGGTCATGGCGTTTGGCTTGACAAATGCACCCAGCACTTTTATGAGGCTGATGAATGAAGTCCTGCGGGAATTCATTGGCAAATTTGTGGTGGTGTACCTGGACGATATACTGATCTTCAACAAAACCAGGGAAGAACACTTGAGGCATTTGGCCATAGTGATGAGAAGGCTACATCAGGAGAAGCTGCTGATCAATTTGAAAAAATGCTCGTTCATGCAGACATAACTCATTTATTTGGGTTTTGTAATCTCGGCAAATGAGTTGAATATGGATCCTGAGAAGGTTGAAGTAATCAGGAATTGGCCATCGTCGAGGAATGTTTTTGAGGTAAGGAGCTTCCATGGTTTGGCAAGCTTCTACAGGAAATTTATTAGAAATTTCAGTGGAATCAGTGCCGCAATGATGGATACCTTGAAGAAGCGGCATAAAGTTTTCCAGTGGACAACCGAGGCTGAGAGGAGCTTCAATCTGTTGAAGCGAAAGATTACTGAGCAGCCAGTGTTAGTGCTGCCAGATTTTCAGAAAACCTTCCAGGTGAAGTGTGATGCCAGTGGGTATGCTGTTGGAGGGGGTCTGAGTCAGGATGACCGACCTGTAGCATATTATAGCAAGAAGCTAGATGATGCGAAGCTGAAGTACTCCACATATGACAAAGAATTCTATGCCATTGTCCAGGCATTAAAGAAGTGGAGGCATTATCTTATACCCAAGGAATTTGTGCTATACAGTGATAATCATGCACTGCAATTTGTGAGTCAGTAGGAGAAGCTGAATCAAAAGCATGCGAAGTGGGTGGAATATATGCAGAATTTCACCTTTGTCATAAAGCACATTTCAGGGATTGCAAACAAGGTAGCTGACGCCTTGAGTCGAAAATGTTTATTGCTGCAGGAATTCAGGGTCAAGACTTTGGGTTTTGAAAACCTGAAGGATATGTATGCAGGTGATGCAGACTTCGGCGAGGCATACGAAGCATCCGAGAACCCAGTTCTCAGGGATAGGAGTCCATGGATTGACTACCTGATCCAGGATGGATTGCTTTTCAAAGGCAATCAATTGTGTATTCCAGATTGCTCTATGAGAGAGAATTTGGTGAAGGAGAAGCACAGCGGTGGGCTAGCAGGTCATTTCGGGCATGACAAAACATTCGCCAAGCTGAGAAAATCGTATTTTTGGCCGGGTATGCGTGCAGATGTAAAGCGGTTTGTTGACAGGTGCAGAATTTGTCAACACGCGAAGGGCAGGAAACAAAACACAGGGTTCTATCAACCGTTGCCCATACCCGAGAGGCCGTGGGAAGCCATTAGTATGGATTTTGTTTTGGGATTACCGAGAACGCAGCGCGGAGTTGATTTCATCTTTGTGGTGGTGGACAGGTTCTCGAAGATGGCACATTTTATCTCGTGTCATAAGACCAGCGATGCCACGCACATCGCAAATTTGTTTTTCAAAGAGATTGTAAGATTGCATGGATTGCCGAGGAGCATAGTCTTGGATCAGGATACGAAGTTCATAGGTCACTTTTGGAGGATGCTTTGGAAGAAGCTGGGGACTGACTTGGCGTTCAGTTCTGCTTACCATCCACAGAAAGATGGGTAGACGGAAGTAGTCAACAGAAGCTTGGGAGATCTGTTGAGAAGCCTGGTGATGGAGCATCGCACCAGTTGGAATCAGATCTTACCACAGGCAGAATTTGCGTACAACGATTCAGTGAATCAGAGTACAGGTAAGAGCCCATTTCAGATTTTATATAGGACACAGCCGAGAGGAGTGTCTGAGCTCAGGGAGCCAGAACAGGTTGAGACTAGCAGCGCGAGAGCTGAGGAATTCACAGAGGCGATGCAAGAACTTCACGCAGAGGTGAAGCAGCGATTGAGCAAATCGAATCAGGAATACAAGCGCAGGGCCGACCAGAGAAAGAGGAAACTTTAGTTTGAAGTTGGGGACATGGTTCTGGTGCATCTGAGAAAGGAAAGGTTCCAACGAGGGACATACAACAAGCTCAAGATGAAAAATATCGGGCCATGCCGAGTCCTGAAGAAGTTTGGTGAAAATGCATATGAGCTTGAGTTGCCGGAGGGCATTGGGATATCTCCGATATTCAACATTTTGGATTTATACCCATATAAGGCCAAAGATGCAGGAGCTGGGAGTGTTGAAGAACTAGTGATCCAATGGTAGAAACAGTTACCAGTTACACAGAAGCCTGAGATGGAGTGCATACTGGACAAAAGAGTTGGAAGAAAAACCAGGAGAAAACAATATTTTGAATACTTGGTAAAATGGAAGAACCACCCAGTGGAGGATGCCAGCTGGGAGACAGAGGTGGTGATACAGAAGCATGGGCAGACTGTATAGGAGATCATGAGCAGGAGCCCATGAAATATTTTGAGCCGAGGAGTATGATGCAGGAGCATCGCCCACCTACCAAGCGAGCCAGCGCGTGGAGAGAGAGAGACAACTGGACAAGCTAGCCAACTTCAGATTTTGAATTTTACCTTGGTATTGTTGCGCCGCCGTTTAACAAAAGGCATTCAAAGCTGAGCGCACTTGTATTATGTTATAGATATGAAGGCATTTAAGACTATTAAGGCTGTTAGATAGAAATTTATTGTAGATTAGACAATCACCTTTCGAGAGGGAAAACAGAGTATAGACACCCTCCTTTTGTATCACTGTATCATTATCAAGCATTAGATTGAGAACAAGAAGAGAGCAGAGCAGAGAGCTTGTGAAGAAACCTCCATGTACAAATATTGAATTAATAGGAAAAGCTTTGATTCAATCTCATGGATGTGTTTGATCTCTGTGTGCTGTTGATATTGTGCCTTTGCATGTTCGCTTCTTTCTATGCTTATCTTCTATATGCTGCTTATGTGATTGCATATCAAGTTCGAAACCTGAGAGAATGAAGGAATGAGTTTCAATTGTTTCTCTGCTTAAGCCAGGAGATTCCTGCATAGAGTGCAGTTGAATTCCTCCGCATAGAGTGCGTCGAGGAGGCTAAGCAGTTGAACCTTTGTTCTCACTTCTCTCAGATTTGAGTTGAGTTATTCGAGCCGTGCAGGTGAGTGCAGGTCGAATTTGAGTCTCAGTAGCAAGTCTGAGAAGGGGAAAGGTCGAAGCTATTGCGAGCATAAGCACGCAGGACCCAGAAGACTTCATCACTCTTGGAAGTGGGTGAAGATCCAGCACAGGGAACATGTTCGAGAAATTCTTGAAGGAGTCCGGTTTGATAAAGCCCAGAAGGGATAGTTCCTTTGGTTCGCTATGGAATCGACCCCAGTGGAGGTCGCACAGGACGAAGGTGGTAGAGCAGAGATCTCTTCACAGAGGAAGAGAATCGACGACTTAAATTTGTCGTGAAGACTCGCGAAGTCCCGTGGATCGTTGGGTCTAGGAGAAGGAGTGAGAAGTTTAATCCTCAGGCGCAGGAAGAACCAATTGCCATCGCATATCGGCATATCGGGGTTGGCGAGTGCCAGAATCACATGCATGTCGAAATCGCAAATTGCGATTCCCCGATTTGACTTGAGCCGTCGATCCTTGGAGGGACAGGTGGCACAAGATCCCGAGGAGTCGGGATTCGGCACTTCGGCGTTTACAAAGTCGAAGGGAGCATGGAGAGATAGCGAAGTCCCGAGTCGCGACGGGTCCCATGGGGGCTGTGTGGAGAATAACACGTGGCATCGACACTCAGTACTCGGGGGTTTGAAATACAAGGGCTCGACATCGCGAGTAGCGACGCCCCGAGGTGGACCGTTGACCATTGGGGATCGGGGTTTCGGTATTTGGTTGCACGAGGTCAGTGCTGCAAGCCTCGCGATATCGCGAGACCCGATTCCCGATACACGAAGAGGAGATTGCTGAAAAGACTGTGGGTAAAGGACTCCCGAGGGAGTTGGAAGAGCTTGGACTCCTCGGGCCGAGGTTTGTGAAGGTCCTGGTGGTGCGACTGCTCATTTGAGGGGCATGTTGCCGTCATTGTGTATCCTCTTCTACTGGACTTATTACATTGTTAGTGGATGTGATGGCTATGGCAAGGATTTGGAGTCTTCAAAAGCATACGATAGGGAAGAAGACAAGCTATAAATTCTACCTTCAACAATAAAAAAGCATGGATCGAGCCAAGGTGTTTTCATCGATTGAAAATTCATGGTATTAACCAGAACAAGGACTTGGGATTTGGGCCCATACAAAAGAAGTGTAGAGGTTTTCCATTTGAATTTTAGGGACCAAATATCTCTAATCACAAAGGCACTACCAACTGAATAGTGTCTTAGTGTTCTCTTTTCATGACTTGCAATTGCCAATGTTCATCATTAAATTGGACACAAGAATGCATTGCAAGCTTCTGTTGCATTTTTTCTACATATACATGACTATTTTTTGAGCTCCTTGCATTGTAATTATCTATCCGAAAGAAATGAAACAAAAGGTAATTATAAAGTCATTGGGATTCCGAGAGAATGGTCAATCACGTTGGAGGATTTCTTTAGTTTATTAGGGGAACTATCGATATGAGCATTCTCCTAAGGTCCTATCTATCTTAAGAGTCATATGCCCATGACAGTTTCTCTGTTGCGATAACGACATAAGTGTGTAGAAGTCCAATTGTACCTTGTGTGTTGTACCTGTGGTATTAGTGCTTCGCTTCAAGCCGAGTAAACACAATTGAAGCCATGATCCCACCCATGTTAACCGATTATGATATATGGAGGTCAAGGGTCTACTCTGGAAATGAGACTAGGTGTGGATGCTAGAGTTTGCGTTGAGATTCAAATGTAACAACAAGGTGTGGAAGGTGCTAAAAGATGTGGATGGTTGTGGGAAAACAAAGTTGAACCCTTCTCAACCTTACTAGATAGAGATTTATGAAATGAGAACAAAGAAAGGATTATTTGAGTAGTTTAGACTTTTATATGCTTTACAGAAAATAAGAGATTTGGCTAAGACTTTCAATTTGGTAATGAGTGTAAGGCTCTCCTAGTTTTGGATTTTTTCCACAAGAAGTGCCTCAAGGCGGGAAATCCAACTAGGTAGAGAGAACTAGGGATCAAGATCTAATTCCTCGAGCGAAGGAAGGGATGCTCATGGTACTTGGTTCGTTGTCTACATCGCTTTGACATATCAAGAGTTGTGCTCCAAAGGTTCTCCCTCTAGTTACTGACATGGTGCGACCCATTACTTGGGGGAGGGGAGTAATATAAAGTCATGAAATGCACATTAATTTCATTCGACACAAGAATAACTGAGGAATCATAGTTGCTTCTTGAGGTAAGGATAAGAAGGGAGCTTATTGTTTATTGTGCCATCAATATATATGGTAGGGTTGTAACAAAAAGTGAAAGAAATTCATTATTGGAATGAAAAAAACAAAAAACAAAGATATGGTCCATGAAGTACCTCACAACACGTAAGCATCTACTTTTTGTTGCATGTATGGAAAACCTAGTTTGCTCCAGTTGCTAGGTATCATCTTCCTCCAACAAAGGCCATGAAGAATCCAATGCAATGATAGCCATGAATGATCCAATGCAGGGTACAAAGATCATTATAGGGTGCATAGATCATTATAGAGACCAAGGCTACATAACCAAGCTAAGAAGTAGTGAGTTAATTCATACTGTATTTTTGTACTGGCAGAAAAGTCTGTAGGATGATGTGTAATATATTTAGGAGGGTGTTCAAGAGAAAAAAAAATTAATAGTGGTAGCAAGGTGGCTAATTAGTGAGGTGGCAAGGCATTAACATGACAAGCAAATAAGAGCATTAATTGAAGTGAGTGGAGCCTTGATTGCATCAATGTATTTATACTATAGCCTCAACTGCAACATTTCACATTCTCATAAGATTGTAGCCTCCACTACAACATTGTCACTATTTTTAACCAATGACTTAATTTTATTTTTTCTATTATTTAAATAGATTTTTAAGTTTTGACAAACATATGAAAATAATAGCTCACCATCAAATATATTTAATCCCATCACTTTTATATAAACAAATAAAAAAATCAAAATTAAAATTTGTAAAAATTATAAAAAAGTTTTTAATTTGAAAATAATAATAATAAACAATTAAAAAAAACTTTGATTATGGTGGGTGAACTAATACAAAGACAAAAAGGCTTTGGTTTTAAGGAGAAAACATAATAATGCACGAATAAAATGTTTTTCTTGGAATAGCAACTGATGATGCCTTCAAAAGGTATTAAAGGTATTAGCATGTCTTAAACATACCTTATCATCAACTTGTAATGTGCCTAACAACATAGTCCAACTTTTTATACCTTAAAATGTATAAAAACATGAATCACATTTTAAAACTTTAAAGGAGGGGGATAAGGTAGAGCTCGACTTCCCCATTGTTTTAATATAGGCTTTGAGAATGCTTTGAATCTAAGTTATGAAAATAAAAATTTATACTAAACTAAATGAAAGCAATATTCTTTAATCTTCCCAAAAATGAAGGATAAGTTTATTTGAAACTTTAAAGGGGTAGGAATCAAAATATGACATGGTTTCTATAAAGCTTTGGAATTTGGAAAAGATAAGTGTTGATTAATTGGGTTGGTTTTTATTGATGTTAATCTTTGAAGAAAGTCCGGTAGCGAATTCTGGTAGCACAAAGGTTTGGGTAATTGACTCAAATTTGTTTGATGGATAATGGTATGAGTTTTGATATATTTGCAAGTAGAAATATTCTAGATGGATAGTAGATGTTATGCCATTTTCGGTGGTATGTGGAATGTCACATAACTCTTCATGGTTAGAGATTTATGGCCATGTGAAGTTGGAGAACCCTCATGAGTCATCTAGAAGCCCCCAAAAGTCAAAGTAGTCAAAGTGTTTGCAAAGAAGAAATTATTTAAATAATAAAGTGAAGTGATGAGTGTACTATAAGTCAAAGAGGATGCAAAATAAATTATTTAAATAATAAAGCTAATGGAGAACTTACTAATTATGGAAAGTGGTTAAGTTAAGCGGACAAGTGGTTATAAGTGGGTTAACCCTAAAATAAAGAAAGTGGGTTAAGATGGTTAGAAGGTATCTCCTTTAGGAAGCTACATAAAAGTATAAATAAGAGGCAAGGGTCTCTCATTCAAATCACACTTGAATATCATTGAATATCTATTTTTGTGAAAGGTTATTTGGGCATGTATTATTGATAGAGAAAAAGTGCGGCAAGAAAACTGCGGTAGAAAAAATGCGACAAGAAAAGTGCGGTAGGAAAACTGCAGAAGAAAAAGTGCAGCAAGAAAAGTGCGACAGAAAAAATGCGGTAGAAAAATCATAGCAGGAAAAGTGCGGCAGAAAAACCGCAGCAGAAAAAGTACGACAGAAAAATCGCGGCAGCAAAACCACGGCAACAGAACACTACAAAAAAAAGGTTATGGTTTTCATATGTGTAGTGGTGAATTTATGAATCAAGTTGAGGGTTTGCCTTGTAAATATGTTGGATGCCCTCTTGGGAGTTTATGGCTTGCTGTAGAGTTGATTTGAGGCATATCTACTGAAGTTTAGTATTGGTTCATGTTTGATGGATTTTGGTTGAGGTATGTTGCTGAAGTTATTGGTACAGATAGAGGTTGTATAACAGTGAGGTTCTAGCACATGGTTTGAGGTACAAACTTGTGGTATAGTGTTTGAGGTATATGTGATCAGATAATATTGGTTGATAAGTATACAATGATAGGTTTTTCAATGACATATTCAGTTTCTACATTTGAGGTATATGTGATCAGATCAGATTGGTTGATGAGTGTACAGTGACATATTTAGTTTCTACATTTGACACTTATATTTCAGGGTGGTTGGATGGGGCAAGGACAGGTGGTTGTAGCCACCTTCCAGTTGTATCCGGAGAACATAGGGGGTTGTAGCCTCATTTTGGTTGTAGCCAGAGAATTGAGGAGTTGGAGCTTCCCTCAGGTTGTAGCCTGAGAAACTAGGGAGTTGGAGCCTCCTTCTAGTTGTAGCTAGAAAACAAAGGAAGTTGGTGCTTCCAATGAATGTAATTCTTAAAGACATATAAGAAAAAAAATTCTGTGGTTTTCTCCCGCTTTGAGCTTCCACATACAACACTGGTGTACTATGCATGTGTATGATTGCTCATTTGTTCATTGTTTATTTACTTTGCAACTATTGGATGATAATGCTACATTGATATAACAGTTGCATTTTATGGTGAAAAATGATTAAATTTCTCTATTATTGATTCACCCCCCCTCTCAGTAATCCAACAATTGGTATCAGATCAGGTTCCTTCATAAATCAGTTTAACCACTGAAAGGTAGATCATGGAGAGAAACAACATGTATAAAAATGGAATACCATAATTTGATGGACAAAAGTATGCATTTTGGAGCATAAGGATGAAAACATATATACAGGCACAGGGATTTAAAATTTGGCAATCAGTTGTAGATGGATACAAAGAATCAACAGTTCCACCGACAAATGAAAGAGAAATAAAACTTGGTCAAAATAATTCCAAAGCCACAAATGCACTTTTGAATGGTCTTTGTGAATCAGTATACACCAAAGTTATACATTGTAAATCCGCTAAAGAGATTTGGGACAAGCTTCAAATTATTTATGAAGGAGACTCAAAAGTCAAAGTAGAAAAGCTTCAAACTTATAGAGGTCAGTTCAAACACCTAAATATGAAGGAAGATGAGAATATTTCACCTTACTTCTTATGAGTCGGTGAAACAATAAATGCAATCATAGGACTGAGAGAATAAATTAAAGAATATGTAATTGTTCAAAAGGTACTAAGATCTCTTCCTATGGGATTTGATCCTAAGATATCATCACTAGAAGAAAGAGCAGATCTAGACTCAATAAGCATGGATGAACTACATGAAATCTTCACAACATATGAAATGAGAACCGAACAGGAAAATCCAAGTATAAAAGAAACATCTTTCAAAGCATCTAAAAGGTCAAAGCAAAAGGTAAAGCCAAAGGAAAAAGAACATAACAACAACAGTGCCATCTCGAAAGATGATGAAGAAGTGGCCAACTTTGTCAGAAGATTGAACAAGGATTAAAGAGTCAAATACTCCTCCAAGAATAGATGAAGATTTGACATCTGAAGACTCCTATGCTTTTGATGATGAACAATCATTCGAGTAGGATATTGAGGAAGATGAAGAGGAGTTACAGCAAGATCCGAGCAAGGAAAAACGTGCCTATGAAAGCACTATCGAGCAATGGTTCTAGGTGAGTACTCGTTTAGATAAATTTCATTTTTATTTAGTTAGTTTTCTGTTACAACAACAAAATTCATTTATTCATGTAAATTTCTATCTTTCATTTGAAAAATTGCCACTGAACATATTGTTGTTACTGTTGCGTGCTTGGCTCCACTGGAAATTTGCCTACACGTAACCAATTTTTAATTCTAATTAGCATAGAGTAGGTAGGCTAATGAATAAACCAACGTTTTTGCTCTAATTTTTTTTAATAAGTATGCTCTCCTTCGCGATTCGTGCGATCGCGAGGATCAGAAAATATGATGCCTAATTGATTTCAAGAATGATTTTTTTTTTTCTTCCATCCTTTGACTTGCAAATAAACAGAACAACAAAATTTTTTTAGACGAATAAAACAAAACCAAATTTTAAAAGCTGTTACAACATGCTGAAACAGTGAAATTTTTACATGCTGTTACAACATGCTGAAACAGTGAAATTTTGACATGTTGTTACAGCATGCTAAAACAGTAAAATTTTTACATGTTGTTACAGCATGTTGAAACAGTGAAATTTTGATATGCTGTTACAGTATGCTGAAAAAGTGATTTTTTTTTTAAATGCTGAGACAGTCGTTGTTACAACAAAATTTTATATGCCGAAACAATGAAATTTTGATGTGCTGTTACAGCATGCTGAAACAATGAATTCTTTTTTAAATGCTAAGATAGTCGTTGTTACAGGATCTGCAAAAAATAAAACAATAGTGGCGTTAGGATAAAATAAAACAAAACAAAAAAATATATATGGTCTGCAAATTCATGAGTTTTTTTTCCACTGAACTATGGTGACATGCTGAAACAATGGTTGAAACTATGCATCTTTTCGTTTTTAACTTCTGGTCTACGTTCATCCCTGGGTTTGAGTAGTAGTAATATCATATCTCGCCCTCATTGTTAGATGTATCTTTTGACATTGAATATAGTCGGCAACATTAAATCCTTACACGCTGCAACCTGCAAAAGTTAAAAATGTAGAAGAATCAACTAAAATTTTGAATCCCGATCGTAGTCTTTGCAAATTCTGGTTATTGCGAATCCCTACCATTTTTCTTGTATTTCCTAAGTCCAATGGGAATAAAATATTAAAAAATAAATAAATAAATAAAAATTCAACGTTTATATGGAAAGATCAGTCATTAAAAACTACAGAAAGATAGCCTCTATTCGCAGAATTAAAAGGAAGATTTTATGCAAAACTATTCACACGATAAGGGTGATCTCAAATCAAATCATAACCATATCAAATCAGAATTTTTTTTTATGGTATCGATTCATTCAAATATTTGATGATCGTTGCAAGATTGTTATGGACTCTTAGGAGATCAACATCATGGTTTTGACCTTGTCTCCTGGATTTTTTTCGCATGTGGTTTGTGGAATGTAATCCCAAGTCTTCTACCATTTACACTATCCTTCTATCCCACTTCTTCGATCTTGATTTGAACACCACCCTTTACTCTTTCCTCATAATCAAATCGTTGATGCAGACTGTCATGAATATTTGACTCTTTCCAGTGCTCTTAGTACTCAAAGTGACTATCTCTCTTTTGTTGTCATCATACCTGATCTGTTATCATTTGTCCCAGAGACTATTATGCAAATCCAACCACGTTTTCTAGATCACTTGACCCTATTACAATCATTGAAGATTCTATTTGGGTATTCATATCATTTTTCATACTCACGGTAGTCTGTGGATATGTGCACTGACTTGGAGAATTTATTAACAAATCAATTTATTGTTTACGGATATCATTTCTGCCAAATAACAGTAAACTTAGATCTGATAAAACAATCAAATATCTCAATTAATAACAGAACCGGATCATGCCTATCCACTGCACACTACAAAAACGCAAAAACATTATAACGAATAAGATGGAAATAAGCCACAATGTGTGGCTAAGATCAATCAATTAACTAATTCGTTCGTGAAATCCATTGACAAACGTTTGGATGATTGATAATTTGGACAGGTACACAACAATAGTTTATTCTAGTCATGATCTCCATCGAGATCTTGAGACCCAGCTCATATATGCAATGAGAAACTCTCGATCTGAAATTTTTCATCTATTAACGTCCATTTGCAGACAGTCAACTTCGGGTGCAATTTTCGAGCAAACAGTGACGAAATTCAAAAATCCGGGACACGGGTTTTGTGCAGAAGGGTCTCATGTAGCTGAATCGTGAGCGATTTTTGAAAATTCTTCTTGGTTTGAGAGCAGTTTTGATTTTTCGGGACATGAAAAAGCTCAATTTAGGGATGGACAGTTTTTAACAACAGTCAAACTCATGCTCAGTTGGAAGAAATGGCAGACTTCTTTATGGACAGGAGCTTGATTTGTAGATTTGGTGCAATTAATTACGGTTGTAGGCTTGAGCTGTGACATAATCGAACAACCAAGGAGGGCCGAAACAATAAAATTTTCGTGATCTATTTATGTTGGAATTTTTTATTAACGTGTTTTTGCAGGCATTGTATTTACGGATCGACTGTTGTGTTTTTTTACTGCTTGTCACAGAGACTTGTATGCCCTAATTATTCATGATTATGCAGAAAACTTGTTTTTTTACTGCTTGTCACAAGAGCAATGACAACAAATAAACATAAAATTGGAAAAATATATAAAAATTGCAAATGGAAGTTTTAAAACATTCTTGAAAACAATAATAAATACATGTTTTCATGTTTAACATTCATTTTTTTTTCTTCAGTCACTTTGGTGACAATCAATTATGAAGCGAATAAGGGCAAACAACAGGTATAATTGCATTTATTTTCTATCTCAATTAGCTTGCATTTGTACTTATCTCTTGCATTTTATGTTTTGTGATGCTCTCACGAAGTTTTGATTGCAGGATTAGTACTAAAGACTAATTGCAGGAACATGACGCTCATTTTCCATGCCACAGGGATCTTCAAGAATCACAACATTTTTTAGAAAAAACATGTTTGCTAGATAACTTGAAGGAGATGCTACTCATCAGAAACATTTTGCTGATACACAAAAACTTTTTATGCATCCTGATGTTTGTTGTTACACAACGACCATGCTGTGACACTATTCCCTTTCTCCTTCAAAGATGATTAGTCATCATGTGTTGAAGCCATCTTCCATTTCCTTATCCTTCACGAATTTGCACACTCCTATCTTTCTGAGTTGCATACATCTCTTTATCTTTTTCAGTTCAGTTTTCCTTGTCAATAAAACTATCCAGCTCCCTTTCCATGATTACATTGCCTTGTTTTCCTTGCTCTGCTGATCCACACTGCTTGACTGTGAGATCTTTTCATTTATAGTCCTACCACTCTTTTTATCCGAACTTGTGTTGACTGATGTGGGATTCCTTAAGGCCCACCTTTCAACAAGTCTTGCCCCATCGACCTCAACACCTTATTTGGGATATAGACTAGAGTCCATTTTGAGTACCTAGAGGCTTGCATGCCTTAATGGAAAGTTCTCTCGTTGGAAATCATGGGAATACATCAATGTCCCTTGAATGTTGGATCTTGCAAGTGGCTCGACATCAGCACTTCTATTCGCACTTCTCCAGATGTACTCGGGTACCTTGGCACTCATTGACATCAATGGTGAGTTGCCTCGCACTGGTTAACAACATTCATCATTGGTTGGTAATCCAATGAATTCTTTTCATGCTCGACATCGACATATTCATTCGCATGATTAGAATTGTACCATCAGGTTTCGCAACAGTGACATCTTCCATGATCTAGCAGCTGCATCAACCATATTCTTATTGCATAGTTCATCAACATTTTGGGTAAGTGGAGGTATGCTATTTTCTACACTTTAATCATGTAATTCCTCAAACTGCTAGCAATGAATAATTTGGAAAACTCCCTCATTCAGCTTCCTTTCCTCTTTCACTTTTATGACTTATGCCACGTTGTATGAGGACATGCAACAAGTTCAGTTGGGGGAAGGGGACATTATTCACTATCATCACTCCATTTTTCCACGACCATCATTCCATTTTTTCATCTCATTTACCAGTTATGAACATTTCTTTTCCAACGATACTCTGTTGCACTTTACTTCATAAGCACTGATATACATATTGGGATGATTCACACATATATGAAAAAAAAAAAGAAAAAAAAAAGAAAAAAAAAAGGGCCTTTTTTATACTAAGTGATGTTTTCCTTATGCACATTGATAGCATACATTTTCCAGTAAAAATATGGGAAAATTATTATCATAACAACAAGAGAACAAATAACGAAATGAATGTTCTTAACACAAGAACCAACATTCTTTATATTCATGGTTGTCACACAAGAACCAACCATAATAAAATATCAGTTGTTACTATAAACTAAAAATATGGGTAAATTATTATCATAACAGCAAGAGAACAAGTAACGAAATGAATGTTGTTAACACAAGAACCAACATTCTTTATAGTCATGGTTGTCACACAAGAACCAACCATCAGAAAATGTCAGCTGTTACTCATGTAAATCCCATCCTGGGAAACATTTATTATCATCACTCAAAGCCAACATTCAGATGCCAAAATTTCTTGAGAAGATCCATGCATGATTGCATGAGGACATGAAACAAGTTAAGTTGGGGGCTATTTTGGGGCTCAGAAATGTCCTATTCTCATCCACCTTTCCCATCATCCTTCTTCACATTTCATCGCCCCATTAACCTTTCATGATATCATTTCCATAAATATACTTGGGTTTCACCTTATTGTTATCCACGTTATTCATTTTAGTATTTAAAAGGAATTTGTGATTAAATGTTAGAAAATCAACATGTTTTCATATATATCTCAAATATGTGTGAGCTTTGTAATGTGTAGAAATATGTGAAGGATTAATTCAAAGGACTTCTCGAATACTTCCTCCACCATTTCAATATTTGAGAAGATAATTCAAGACCATTCCAAAGGAGAAGATCATGGAGATTTGGTTGGAATATCTTATCTAAGATATATGAGAGATATGTGTGAGGATTTAAAGGGATT
>JASDQU010100405.1:3015-59202 GCA_032191745.1 Picea mariana
GCTCAACCAACTCGACGCTCCCTTAGCATGGGAAACATAGCGCTACAATGTTCCCTGTGATATGGACAAGGAGCGCTATCACTCCCTGTATATGAGCAGGGGGGCGCTGATCTTCCCAAAAGTTTCCAAGATGAGCAATTCTCATAGAAAAACATTTGTTTCAACTGTTAGATGACGGGGCTTCTTCTTCTAACATGTTTTAGGGGTTGTGTCAAGTGTTTTCATGGTGCCATTCATGATGTGACACTTACAGAAAGAGAATGTGAAACTTATGACACTCATGATAATAAGGATGTAAGATTATCTAAGTGAGGAATTTTTATGTGTAACACAAAGATATTTGAGGAGATTCCTAAGGGTCTTCCACCTGCTCAATATCATTCCCATGTTATTCATCGGCAACAAGAAAGTGTACATCTAGTCTTCAATTTTTCTTTGTAATGTTCCCAACTAGGATAGATAGAAAAAATATATTTGGTACCCAAAATTATTGTTTTTCTTTGTGGGATTTTATCAAACACTTTGTTGGAAATGCCTTACAAACAATTTTCATATGTCATCAAGATAGGAATATTGTCAAATACATCACATGCACTCATTACATAAGGAATATAGAAGAAAACCATGACATATTATTATGGTGTGGAAATCCAAATCACAACAAATACAAATATCTCTATTGGTTGTAACAACAGCTGCAAAACCCTCCTAACACACAGATCCACTGGATGCAAAGTAGTTGCAATATCTACTAATAGAACAAAAATAATCCCGGTAACGATGCCTCCAAAATCTTCTCAAGATATGTCTTCCCTGGATTGTCTAGCCTTCGTTGCTGTGGTATCAATCTTCTCCAGAAAAAAAACTACCATTGTGATATGGTCATCGTACCTCTATGAACTTGTAACCCAAAATTTTCAAGATCCTCGTTGGACGAGGCTACACAACTAGTGGAGCCTCATGGGACAAGGTTGGCTAACATGCAGGATCTCGTGAGACACTTTCTGCTCAACCCGCGGGAGTGAATCCTTTACTATTTTCCCGAAACCCTCCTAGTCTCTGAAAAATCGACGATTGTCCTCCTCTGGAAATATTTGTCAACTCCCTGCACACATTGATATTCCTCCAAGCTGAAACAAACCAATATGAGACTCCAATGAAGACCCTATATGGATCCTCCTCCTTGTTTATCAAGGGTGAATATTGCATCATTGAAATCAAACTGCAATGATGGAAGGGTTTTTATAAACCCTAACAAAACAATGGCTCCAAGAGCACTCCAAAATGAGAGATCAAATCATAATACGAAAGTGAAGCTCTACCCCTCCTTTTATCCTTTCTCTGTGTCTTCTAGAACTTTCCTCTTTAGACCAAATCAAATGTAACCCTTATTTCCTTTTTTACTAAATCAAATATGACCTTTATCCCCCTTTTTATTTCACTTTAGGATTAAAAGTAGCTTTTAATAATAAATAAGTAACTTATTAATCTAATGTCACTTTAAATACATAACATCTCCTAACTAAGTGACATTAAATAACTCCTTTTGACTCCCTTTTGACTCCCTTTTTCTTCACTAACAAGGAATGGAAGTCATTTTCACTACTGAACAAGGGAATCCAAAAATGGGGACATGAAAATCCTCCCTTCCCAAAGTTTGCCAATCCTCAAGCAATTCCATCACAACCTGATGCTCCATCAACTGATCTAGAATGAAACAAAAAATGATACCAGGATCTCAAACCACCCTTTAATATGTGAAGCGTCCTCCATTCAAGATGTGGTMTTTTAATGTACCGACATCAAAGGTCTCCTGAAAACCACCAACAAGTAAGTCCAATCGGTGTTGCAACAACTCGATCAACCCATCAAGCAACTTCTCTTCTAGGGAACCAATCTCATGAAGAAAAAACTAKCTCTCACCTTCGTGTCAATAGTCGCATTGTCTCTTACTGAAATCCYAGGGTCCCAAGCTATCCTCATAAAGGAAACAMCATACTGATTTTGTGCCACTCTAATCATAGTCATCCAACCACCATGCCCACTCTGTGTCCCTGTCTACTGTAACTCCATGCTGACATAAMTGTAAGTAATGAATCTACTGTCATGAATAGTAGTTGGCATAGGAAACGGCCTTGTGAAGTCACAGACTATAAATACACTATCRTACCTGATACCGAATAGCAGAAAAGGAAGTATATCCGAGTCACTAACAATGAATCTAGAATTCTTATGGACTCTAAAGATCCCTACACTAGATATCTCTTTCATCTACGATGCCCCATACTCAAAATATATACTGTTGGAAAGAGCATGAACTAGTCAATCACTGGAGATATACTATCAGTCCACTATATCCTCAGTAAATCTATGATGGAATCTTTCCACATGCTCTCCCACCCTCATCCAGAAATGGCCAAAGTTTGCATCCATCCTATGGAATGAGTATGCCCCAACCTACTCTGTTGACAAGTCATATACTCCCCTACATCATCCATGAGGCCTCTCCATGCGAACCTCTCTCAGGTCTTAGTAGACGGTGTGAATCATTCTATGTTTCTAGTACTAATCTGCAAGGTGATGATACAAGAACCTATATCCCTACCCTTGGTAATACAAGCTATCATAAGATGCATAAACTTGCTCAACTCCTTGGAAGACCACTCCTCCAAGAAACCAATCTTAAGCTGCACAAAATTAAACTCTAGAAGGTCAAAATTGGTTCTCTCCTCTCTAATAGTAGTTGAAATGTCAAACAATGTAGTCCCAGGGTCCCAAACTAATCCCAGAAAGGCACCACCATGATGACATTGCACCACTTTGATCATCACCATCAGACCAATGTGCTTGGTCTGCTTCCTCCTCTCTTGGAACCCCAAGTTGAACTCCTAGAAGGGGATGAAATCACTATATTAGATCCTTCCCTGTGAAGGTATCTCAATGAAGTCTAATCATGCAAATCCATGACCGGCCTCGAATATTTCCTTTCATAAAGAGTAAGTAAGTCTTGACCTCCCCTTTATTGTCATCCCAAAAATAAATTAGACCAGTCATTGTCACAACTCTATCGATCATAATCATCTAAATAAATATATCACTCATATGAATTCATGGATCCCACCACCAAATTGGAATTCCATCACTCCCAATACCTGCTAGTTGTTGTAGTACCATACCAGTAACCATTGGATTCAAAATGACCCATGTCCCTGGTATGCCATCATCTAGTGGAAACCAAGTAATCAGAATCAACTTTTTGCATGCTAATATGTTCGTCCCTTGCCAAACTGCACCAGAAAATCTACTACCTCAATCATCGCCAATGTACTTAAGTGATATGTTGAATCTAAACACCTCCTTGGAAATTATCCCTATCACCTACGGTGCCTCATACTCATACAAGTACCCAAAATGTCGTGTCAAAGGTGGATCACGCATAGCCCTCATAATCATCTCCCTCAGTGTGGACTCAGGGACTACAAGTGTGTGACCTCTATAGTGGATAATTCCATCCACTAAAATATCAGTTGGAATCCATATGGATTGACCCAATACAACCTAGATCTCCTCCTATTCTCTAACCAAATGAAATAACTTTGATATGGTTATAATCCTACCTTCTTCACTCATTTGTCTCAAGTGAAATCTCCATGTCCTTCTGAATATATTGTTGGCATCAGAAAATAGCACTAGATTCCACTGCCACTACCTGCTAGATTGGAAAATTCAATTGCGTTGGTAAACCCTAATGGTATGACCAAGGACTCAAGGTAACATCTGAGAGCGATCCTGCGGGTATCCTGCTCTCTGTCCCTTCTCTGGTG
Source organism: Picea mariana (assembly GCA_032191745.1). Lineage (NCBI taxonomy): Eukaryota > Viridiplantae > Streptophyta > Pinopsida > Pinales > Pinaceae > Picea > Picea mariana. The sequence goes on from JASDQU010100405.1 coordinate 6,840, forward strand.
ATATCCCAACCGAATATGAATCTCTAAGAAATATTCCTCTCCATGAATCTCGTCCATCCACTCATCAATCCTAGATGAACCAAACTCAATGATATGTTTGAAGTCCATGTATGGAGGTCTCCCCATAAATAACGTCCCAAAAACCCATTGTACACCATCGTACATTGTTGTATGTTTTTGTACACTATTTCATATCATTGTATCATCATGTACCACCCTATATTCTATATGTGCCACTGTATCAATCACTCCACTAATATCAACTTAACCTAGATCCCAGAGTGATGTATCCACATATGTCCTATACTCAATCCCCCAAACAACTAGTGCATATACTTCCTTGTTGGATGGTCCATAAGGAATTTTCTCAACTTCCTCCTCTATAGCTAAATCTTGAGCCAACAGAAATGGCTCATGATCCCTACAATGCAAAGTAGGCACACGGTCAAAACTCTCTATGTCAAACCTCTCCTCATACACATGCAACCTTGAATGCTCCCTATGTAGAATCATCATAAGAGGCTCCTCCCTTAGATTATGAGTGATACTCATGTCCTCATGTATCATTGTTGTCAAAGATGATGAAGTATCTACTAATATCAACAATGAAGAGCATGTCAGACTTAGTTGGTGACAAAGCTCCTCAATTTCTTTTTCCTTGTCTTCAATGAACTTAAGAGCAAGGTCCCTATCCATGAACAACTGAAAATAATTGGATTTCATCTTCTCTAGTGCCTCCTTGATGATGCGCAATTGGGAACTAGTGACTCCACATGAAATTCCCTTATGGATCTCCTCCATCTGGGTTTTCCACATAAGGTCTTCAACAAATTTATGACCACCATCTGCCCTCATCAACACCTTCACAGTTTTCTCCTATGTGACCAACAATTGGTTCTCCAATTCATGCAATGTTATTTCATCAACATGGTGTGGGATGTCACAAAAGGGATCAATTGACTCATTATATTATGTCGTGCAATGTGAACTATCTTCCTCATACAAGTTTTTTTATCTGCTCTCATTCCCTAAATCAACCCCTTTATTTTCAACCTCTACACATAGCACCCAATCTTTGTCATGTTATGGTACAATCATGTTGACATCATCATACATGTCATACATAGGATGAGGTACCAAATTCCCAATTGAATCCTCCTCATCATCAACATCATATACAAGGAGAGATGTTGAATCCTTAACATCAGTTGATTGGAACATCTTCTCATGGTCATCATAAGTAGGACAAGATATCACAGCCTCATCTTCTCCTTCGAGCACACTAGTTTCATCGACCCCGTTGATCAGTTATGATGATGTATCATAGGTTGTTGTTTGTTCTTCCTCTATGCACACATCCTTTTCACGGTTAGATGCATGTTCTGCCACCTGATCTTCATGATCGTTTTTCATTTCCTTCCCTGTGTCATTAAAATAATCCTCGTCCAAATCATTGGGCCAACTTCTGTAGCAGAGAGTGTAAATTTTTTTAAATGGAAATTGTGCATGGATCTCTTCCCTCAATTTTAGATACTCATGATATTGAGGCATGATCTTCTTTGTCGCTAGCACAATCTTGGCTTGTTGAATAATTTTCCAAGTTTTGTCCAAGAATTTTGGACTTGTTTTTATTATCTTGTCCATGGAAGGAACTGTTGATTTCTCCCTCCTCTATAAACCATTCATGGCTTATGCAATCATAGGCTATAAATATCACCAACTCTAATACCACTGTAATGTTCCCAACTAATATAGATAGGAAAAATATATTTGTTTCCCAAAATTATTGTTTTTCTTTGTGGTATTTTATCAAACACTTTGTTGGAAATTCCTTACAAACAATTTTCATATGTCATCAAGCTAGGAATATTGTCAAATACATCACATGCACTCACTACACATGGAATAGAGAAGATAACCATGGAATCTTATTATGGTGTGAAAATTCAAATTGAAACAAATACAAATATCCCTATTGGCTGTAACAACAACTGCAAAACCCTCCTAACATAGAGATCTACTGGTTGCAAAGAAACGACAATATATACTAACAAAACACCAATAAACCTGGTAATGATTCCCCCAAAATCTCCTCAAGATCTATCTTCCTTGGATTGTATATGCTTCATTGTTGCGGTATCAATCTGCTCCAAAACAAACCTACCACCACGATCTAGTTGTCGTACCTCTATGGACCTGTAACCCCAACTTGTAGAGATCCTCGTTGGATGAGGCTATGCAACTAGCAGGGCCTCATGAGATGAGGTTTTCTACCATGAAAGATGAGGTTGGATAACATGCCCTATTCTCAACTCACGGGGGTGGCTCTTGTTACTATTTTCCCGAAACCCTCCTGGTCTCTGCAAAACCAACAATCGTCCTCCTCGAGAAATATTCGTCAACTCCCTACACACACCGAAATTCCTCCAAGCTGAAACAAAACAATCAAAGAATCTAATGAAGACCCTATATGGATCCTCCTCCTTGTTTATCTAGGGTGGATATTGCACCACTGAAACCAAACTGGAATGGTGGAAGGTTTTTTCCAAACCCTAACGAAAAAATGGCTCCAAGAGCAGTGAAAAATAAGAGATCAAATCATAATACCAAAGTGAGGTTCTACCCCTCCTTTTATCTTTTCTCCATGCCTTCTATAACTTTCCTTTTTTGACCAAATCAAATGTAACCCTTATCCCTTTTTTGACTAAATCAAATGTGACCCTTATCCCCATTTTTCTTTCACTTTAGGATTAAAAGTCACTTTTAATAATAAATAAGTAATGTATTAATCTAATTTCACTTTAAATACATAACATATCCTAACTAAGTGACATTAAATAACCCCTTTTGACTCCATTTTTCTTCAATGACAAGCCACAAAAGTCATTTCCATCGTCGAACAAGGGAATCCAAAAATGGGGACATGACATTCTTGCTTAAAGAAGATAACCAATGACAAGATCCCATTGAAAACTACTTTATGAGAGATTAACGGAGAATGCAAAATCATACTAGAACCAAAAATAATCCTTGAAATAAGGATTAAGAAGATGCACAATCAAGCAATTACGAAATACCTCGTCAAATGGAAGAATCTATGAATGGAAGAGATGACATTGGAAGATGATTTCTTCATGAATGCACACCCTTGGTTCTAAAGTGTTGAGGACAAAACATGTTTGAAGGTGGGGTGGGGGGCATGTTAATCCTTAGACAAATCTCCATACAAATCCCATGTTATGTATAAAACCCCTTATTAAGCCCCTTATTGAATTATTACATTTCTTGTGTTATATTTGTATGTAGGATCTAAACCCCTTTATCACACCCTTTCATTATAATTGGAGCATTTGTCTCCTATATATATACAAAGGAGACATAGTTTTAGGATCATCTTATCTCATCTCATATTGTATTATAAATTGGATATATTGTAAAAGGAGGTTTCCCCCTCGAAGTGGACTATAATTCATTCATTATTTATCATTTTTAAGGCCTTGGATCATAAAATATTTTGCACCTCATATCTCTTATACTCACCTGAGAGTTGATATTATTTCTTGGATCCTCTTCAAATGTGCACATCTATATTGTATTTATAGTGTTTGTGTGCTCACTTTTAGGGCCAACCTGTAAAGACTGGCTATGCCAACCTGAACTTTTTGGTTGGGTTGTCTGACCAAAAAATTAATATATCATCATTCATAAGGAGTTAGAGGGAGTTCCATATACCACTAGAAAGGTCTCAGAATAATATTTCTAGCCATATAACCTATTCTCCAATTTGAGTTAGGTATTTATAGTAAAAATTCTTTCAAATATAGGGTATCCAAAATGAGCATCAAAAATCCAAAAACAATACTTCCAACAATCACCATATTGAAATATTTATCTTAGACATATGTAGTCTCCCTCTGTCTTTGACATCATTGAAAACAATATTTCCAACAATCTCCCCCTTTTTCATTGATGGAAAACCTTAGTTAATTCTAATACTCCCCCTATCTACAATTTTCCTTGTGTATGCAATTCTTCCTCTAACTGCAACTTCTCCCCCTTTGACATCAATGGGAAAGGGATGATTCCCCTAAGCTTGTGGTTCCATTTACTGACAAGATGAGAGGGATATCACTCCAATACACTATTGTTATCCTTTGATTTAATCAAGCACATATACATTGCTCAACATTCTTTTTGCATTTGCCACTAATATTCTTGAACCTACTTTCCTTATCTCACATCCCTTATAATCAAATGTGAGGTTGTAATCTTGATAAAAAATTTGAATGACACTTATAATATTGTGTTTTAACCCTTCAAAATACAAGACATTGTGTGTTTTATTCTTTCCATTATCAAGACTAATAGCGTCTTTTCCAGCTATCCTTGTAGAAGCATTATCCCCAAAGGTAACACTACCTCCTTTTTCTTCCTTTAGGATGAGAAATTTGTTATGATCCCCTATCAGGTGTTTTTAATATCCATTGTCAATGTACCATGGGATTCATTTATCTTGAGCATACATTGAAAGTACACATTCTTACTTATTTGTTTCTTCTTGCTTCCCTTTTCACACCCTTATGTATTTTTCTCTATGTTTAGTAAGAACATCTTCTTCTTGGGTTGTGAAAGGCCTTCTTGGTAGAACACCTCTTCTGAAATCATTATTAATGTTATTTTGTGAAGAGTCAATATTTTGCTGATCATCATTTCCTTTCTTGTTGTTTCTTTCATTGTTGATGGATCCTTTAAGAATGTTAGCATAGATATTAAGATTTTGTTCATTTTCCTTTTCTGATGGCTTTGTGATCTTAGTGCTTACATCTCCCTCTGGGGATTTTTTTTTCCATTGTAGAAAATATCTATCTTGATGAATGGTGACCTTTGGAAAATGAGAATATTATATAAGATTTCATTACTATTTCCAAAATTCAAGATTCTATTCAACTGATCAGTTGTTTTCTCTAGTTCTTTTCTTAACGAAACTATTTCCTTTTCTAGCTTCTTGCAATTTTCTTCCTTTTATTTCAGCTAGCTTCTCACCACTTCTTCTATCATTTTTTCCTCTTCTAGTTGAGTCTTCGGGATGATAACTATCTTCTCTATTTCTTAAATATCATGATCCTTATTTTCATATTTATGTAATTGTTCCTTTTTTCTTTATATTCTTTCCCATGAGTCTATATATTTCTTCTAAGGCACTAATGAGTTTTGCTTCAAGATTCACTTCCTATGAATCTGGATTTTTTTTATTATTATCTTGATTTTCTTCATCAACAGGTTTTTCTTCCATGGTTATGGAGAGAGATCCTTCTTCATCATCACTAACTTCCATTTCTTTGTATTTTCCAGGTCCTCCTTTTATCTTTATCACAAATTGTGCTTCTTTTATATATGATTCATAACTGGAAAAATCATTGGATATTTCTTCATAAATGTTTTTTAGCTTGTCCCAAAATTGTTTGGTTAATGTACATTGCATTACCTTGATATTCTAAGAATCAGATAGGCCACTCAAGATGAAAGCTATATATTTTTCATTGTGTTCACTTTACTCCTTCCCAACTTAATTTGTATAACCTGTTGTGACTGATTCCCAAATACCAAACCGAAGGCCCATGAAATATGTCTTCACTCTTATACTATATGATGCATAGTTTGTTCCTTGAAAAAAGGAGATCGGTTTGTAGGGAGACCTTCCTTACAATCCATATGCACTCGACATCTACCTTCTAGTGGTCAAATTGTTTCTGAAGGAACCCGCTCTGATACCAATTGTTGAATGTATGCTTATGATAGGGGGGAGGGTGAATCAATATAAGATACTTTTTACTTTAATTGAGCATTCACCAATCATTCATTAACTTTAAAACAATAAATGCATGTAAACAAACTCAAATCATGATACATAGAGTTTAACTTGGAAACCCTTACAGAAGAAAACCACAAAAACTTATCTTTATAAATGTTTGTAGGCACCAACCTATTGTTACAAAGATTGTAGGAACCAACCTACTGAAGACGCAAATCTCCTAAGCTGAGCACCAACTCAACAAGATATTGTGTAGGCACCAACCTACTAGAGACACCAATCTCCTTAGTTGAGCACCAAGTCAACAAGTTATTGTGTAGGAACCATCCTATTACAGACACCAATCTCCTCAGTTGAGCACTAACTCAGTAAGACTTGTGTATACACCAATATAATGTTTTCATACATAGATTACTTATGACTTCACCTACATGCTTCATACTTCATGCATTTCACAACATCATCATACCCTTAACTTTCATGTTCTAGCATCTCTCCTTGCTTCATACAGTAGACATAGTTTCAAACCCTAGTTAGATTTATCCTTTATGCCCTAGTGAAACTCAGAGCATCATTACCAGAATATAATTCCGGATTGCATCATCACAATCTAAAAACAATACACTTTGTAGAATCATAGACCTCAGTCCTTCATAGCTCACCTTTAAAACTCCAAAAATTCCTCTTACGCACCTTTAGACCCCAAAACGACTCCCCATCTCTTCTTGCACACCTCAGATCTCTTCTACGCACCTCAAATTTGATCTTATTACTGTGATCCTCTTCAAATGTGCACATATATCTTATATTTATAGTGTTTTTATGCTCACTTTTAGGGTTGACCTGTAAAGAATGGTTGAGTCGACCTGAACTTTCTAGTTGGTTTGTATGATAGAAAAAATCATGTCTCCTCATACCTAAGGATTTAGAGGGAGTTCCATATACCATTGGAAAGGTCTTTGAATAATATTTCCAACCATATAACCTATTCTCTCATTCGATCTAGATATTTAGAGTAAAAATTCCTTCAATGATAGGGTATCCAAATTGAGCATCAAAAATCCAAAAACAATATTTCCAACAATCTCCTTCTTCCAATATTTATCTTGGACAATTTTAGTCTTCCCCTGTCTTTGACATCAATGACAACATTGTTTCCAACAAAAAGAGTGTGATTTAAAATGGATATGCGCTTGTGTGTGTGGATTGATTTAAAAAAATAAAAAATGATGCAAAATATAATTCACTCAATGTCGCCATCTTCCAATATTTGATTTGATTTCATTTTTATAGCTATATGTGTGTGTGTGAGAGAGAGAAAGAGAATAATTATTAGTTACAGGACAGATTTAATATTCATTTTTGTTAATATGTTATATTTCACCTAATGTCCATTGATTATATTTATGTTTATGGAATTATATATATATTTAATTTTAATTTTAAAATGACATTAAAATTATTTTATGTAAGTCTATATATTATATTAAATTAAATATTTTTTTAAATGATATGTACATTTACCTCACCCAAATTGTAAAAAGAACCTTTGACATAATAAAATATATTTTTCAACCATGACATAAAGAGAAGGTTCCAAGGTGAAACTCTATATAATCAACTTGAAGAGGACAATTTCTTCATATCTACCCTACCATTAATAAACAAGGAAGTTGCAATCCGACAAACCATGGGTTTGATAATAAAAAACTGGGTCAACCCCAATTTCTTCCATCATAGTAATGATAAAAATACAATACACTCTCTCATATGCCTTGTCAAAGTCTATCTTGATTATGACATCCAATATTTGATGTTTATCCCACTCCATCCTTCCTAGGCGATAATATTATTATCTAAAATATAGTGATCTTTAATGAAGCATGCTTATTCAAGACCAGTAATTTTAGAGAATATATATTTAATCGTAATGCTAAGGCTTAGGTCGATATCTTATAAAAAACAATAAACTCCATAATTGAATGCCTAAGTGATAAAAAAATATTTTATCATCTATTTGTTACTTTATTTTCTCATCTATTTGTTACTTTCTGAATTGAAAAAAATGGAGCTTGATGTCTAGGGTCCATTTTAGGTGTAGGTTTTAATATTGATTATTTTGGGTACTAAAATTTTGTGAGACTATTTGAGGCATTAAATGGTTATTTGGGGGATTTAAACTTTGTGGATAAAGTGATAACTCTCCAAATATATTCTATATGTTGAGATATTTCTAGTAGCACAAAGATCACCGCAAGCATAGTTTGTATGAAGAAATTATGTTTCCCACAATTTGATCTATGCTTTTGACTTCCATGGTATCGAGTGGATGCCATGTCATCTCCCATTACTCACACATGTGGAGATAGCCACATGTGGAATTTCAAAAATATTCTAGGGTGTCCAAAAACCTAAACCTAATCAATATTTGAGGCATGTAAAAACCCTAACCCTAACCTTAAATACCTTCCAAAACGTTTTAAATACTAGGCCACTAAGAAAGGAAGGAGTTCCATTCTAGTTGTATTGGTTTATTGTTCCATACTTAAGTAGAGCATAGGAGTGGGATATTATGAGAAGAAAATAGGAAGTAGAATAACTTGTAGCAACCATATAGGCCATAGTATCTATGGCAACTCCATAATGAGTTCATCTTTCTTTGTATTTGCATTTAAAACTTGAGAAGAAAATAGAAAGGCATTGTCTTTACCTTTGGCTAGGTTTTCCATATTGGTTTTCTTTTGGTATATCTTGTATACATTATGTGGATGGTGTGATCCTTCTTTTTCTAATTCCTTTGATCAAATTCTCAAATTATTTCAGCAATTTGAGTTGTATGATTGTTATAATAGTTAAGTCATAATGATAAGTAAACACTACATAATAGAGGTATTTTGAAAAAAATTGTAAGATCTTTTTTGACAAACTATTCCAATGGAATAACCACCATACTTTACAAGTACATGCCCAAACTTGGTGGGAATGTCACATATAGATGCTTAGGCTAGAGGGTAATTCCCCTAGTAATTAAGTGGGAGGTATTTAAAACCATCATAGAATCCTAGGTTTACCCTATTGGGCATGCAAAGGACCAATGTATCCATTGGCATTAATTTTGAAACAACCAAGGGAATATTATACAAAAATACACCAATGCATTAAAAAAACAAGCCATTATTTTGGGAATATCTTCCAAGAACTCAGATGTACTTATCAAGTATATTCAATTTTCTTCATAATTATTTAAGGAGGTAAGTGGTGATCTTTAAATATAGGAATATTGATGAGGCTTGTGTGCAAGAACTATGTCTGGATATGGACAAGAAGAAATGACAACTAAAGGTTCCAAGTACACAAACTAATAAGTAACTTCTAAGGAGGGAAAGAAGAAGTGGAAAGAAAAGCATAAGAAGACAACCATTGCACATCATTGCAAGGATCCAATCAAAAATTATAACCATTGTAATATCAATGGTCATATTGAATATAATTGTTGGGAGCTACATCTAAAATTTGAATTTAAAGAGCTAAAAGAAGAATGCAAAGAAGAAGAATATGGTTTCCATGGATTCCGGAAACCAGGTAAATAATAGCTTAGATGTAGAGGAAAATACTACCTACACTACAATGTAGAAGGAAGTGAACCTAAGTACCCTCCRTCCCAAGGGATAGAGGGGGATGAATTGACTCTTCCATATCAAGATCCAAGTCAAGAATATAAATATGGATGTTCTACTTGATTCTTTTTAACAAGCCAACCACATATCATAGGATTAGATAAGTAAGATTGGATTGGAATCTCATGACCATCATGGTCCATACCTATTAGGATGAATAAATATATATGTAGAGATTACAAACACTATGCAGTATAAGATCAAATTTTCTATAAGTGCAAATTATATTTGATAAAGTGCAGGTATATGTGGTACCAATTGATGTGTGTGGTGTAGTTTCTAGAAGCTCCTACATGTACATGAGGAATGTGATATTCATGAAGAGAGAAAACCAATGCCACTTGATCAAGGATGGGAATTCCTTCATCAACAATGTGCATAAAGGTAAACACAAGATTTCTTTGTTAAGTGCTAACCAAGCCAAGAAAATGATTAGATCAAGTAGGAAGATTTTATTGTTCTTCATAATAAATAATTAGCAAGGAGAGGAAGTGATCAACGTAAAGCCATCTCTAGAGGGATGCACTAAAGAAAATAAACACAACATAGGATATTTTTCATGCATTTAAAGAAGTGGTCCAATAATCTAAAGGGTTACCACCTAAATGGGAATTGGAGCATGAGATACAATTGTTGCTTGACTCTCCATTGCCAAATATAATACTATAGATGATACATCCTAAAAAACGTTGAAGTGAAGAAATGATTACAACAATTGTTGGAGCATGGAGTAATTCAACCAAGGACGTCACATGTGGGTCACCTATCATCATAGTGCCCAAGAAGGATGGGACTTGGAGAATTTCTATCAATTATAGAGATATGAATAAAATCACCCTTAATAATGGTATACTCTATCCAATATTAATGACTTGTTCGATTAGCTGCAACATACCAAGTACTTCACCAAGATGGATCTCAAATTGGGATTCCACTAGGTATGAGTAAAATAAGAAGACACCTAGAACACTACYTTCAAGACAATGCAATGTTTATATGAATGGTTGGTAATTCCTTTTGGTTTATATAATGTACGTGAWACATTTATGTGTCTAGTGAATGATGTATTGCACCTATTTCTAGATTCACTTGTAATAGTGTACTTGGATGATATATTTATTTTTGTCTCTTATTTGGAACAACATATCTCACATCTCATTTAGGTATATTTATCTACATTTACAGGTATGTGTATTGGCACAAAATGTAGGAAGATGTAACCCAGTTATCAAAAGATGGATAGAAATTTGTACCTATAAACCTAGTAATAGGAACAAAGGTTCATATTGATCCTTAATTATACCTACTAGACCATGAGAGAGGGTCTCCATAAATTTTATGGGTGGTTTTACAAGAACCAAGTGGGGCCATAACAATCTATTCCTAGTAATGCACAGGTTTAGTAAGATGTGCATGCTCAAGCCTTGTTAAAATGCCATCAAGTGGAAAATGCATCAATCATGTTCTTTGAAAAGGTATAGGTGCATTTTGGGATACCAAGGACCATCATCTCAAAGAGAGATACCAAATTTGTCAATGCCTTTTGGACTACACTTTGGGATAAGGGAGATAACAAGTTGAAAATATATATTGTTTTCCAACCACGGATGGATGAGAAAGAAATAGTAGTGAACACAAAATTTTCTCATAACTTGAAGGGTTACAATAAAACACATCCAAGGACCTAGTACAAAATTTTGATTTATAGTCAAAACTATTATAACATAGCAGTCCAAACTTTCACTAGTAGGTCCCCTTTTCAAACTTGCTTTGAATATTTTCCACCTTCACCTATATATGTTGTATTTGTATAGCAAGGAGAAAGGGAAGACACCACAGGATAAACATTTAAGGTTGAAAGTTTCATTTATAATATCAGGCGGATCCACTTGCAAGTACAAAAGAGATTAAATAAGTCATAGGAAAAGTGCAAGGCCCTACTTAACTAGCATAGGATTGAGAAGGAATTCAAGGTATGATATGAATTGTATGGGGAACAAAATGAAATACACAGAAGAATATAGTAGAGAGTACAATAATATATCAAAAACCCAACTTCTATTAATGAATAAAATAACGGAATACAATAGAACTCAAACTAGTTAGAATCATGGTATCTTATCTCTAAAGAGAGAGAGAGAGAGATGTCAACTATGTTAATTTTCCAAATATCATACAAGAGGTTGAAAGGATGGCCTTTTAACATAAAGAAAGAACCCTAAAGTTCCAAAATCCTAACCCTAGGAGGAGAAGTGCCAAAAGGTGTTTTTGAAATGCCAAAAGGTATTTTTAGGCATCAATAATTCTTAAATTTCCATGGATACTCCACTAGATAGTTCATCACAATATATCTAATAAAATACTAAAATCTTTACTATGAAGGTTAATTTCCTTTAGATGTCAGATTCTTTAATTACTAGTTTTCTTCTTTAAATCTATGAAATAGATAAAATGTGACAAATAGAGAGGATAAATTAATGCTCACACACCATCCACAAATAAACACAATATATAACCCGGGAAACCCAATATGGGAGAAAACCCATCTGAAAGGTGAGGTTGCTCTGCTCTCTTTTATTCATATGAAAGTACAAAGAAAGAGCCACTCTCTATAGAGTTTTCTTTGAAACTGTGGCCTGTATCGCTGTTGCATAATCTATCCTCCTTTGTTATTCTCTAAAGATAACACTCCCTAAGTGCTCTGCTCATCTAAGGAACAAATACATTGCTAAAGAATGGAACCCATTCTGCTCCTAGCAGCCTACTATTTAACATCCCCTGGTAGCCATCTAGGGGTAGGGTTTTGACTTCTGCATCCATAAATTGTGATAATGTTTTGGACCTTATAGAATATTTTTGAAATTCCATACATGGCTATCCCCATATGCATGAGTAATGGAGGCTGACATGGCATCCACTCATACCTTGGTGGTCAACATGGTAGGTCAACTTGTGGGAGGCATAACTTTTGCATATGAGCTCTAATTGACGTGATGTTTGCACCTTTGGAAAGGTATCAATCTGTAGTAGTGTAAGGGGTCCAAGCTAAATCTAGGAAAGTTTTGACCCCAAAAAATATCATCGATGCGTCAAAATTGCTCTATAAGGTTTCAAACACCAATTTTCCAAAATGGGACCTGCCATTAAAATGACCATGTAAGTTGATTCCTACAATTTTTTCCACTCTGAAAGCATCGAGATAGATGGCAAATATTATAATGATCCAATCTGGATCATACCTCCCCATTTAGGGAGGCTTTGGTCYCTAAAATATTTAATGAATGAGGTGAGGAAATTTTTCYTCTACCTTCTCCCTAGAGTACCACTTTRTTTTTCSTAGAAGTTGCCCTTTCAACYCAATATTCCAAAGGTCATGYTGCCCCTATCTTGCAATTCTTGAACAATTTTGCAAAACTATTGATATGGGCTCAACAAACTAATGGTTTATGGTTGGGGATGGGGCATTGTTGTCAACTTCAATCTCTTGATGAACTTGGATGATATTAGGTTCTTTTGGATCCCACTATGAACAAAAAAAWTTAATGGGGTCCCCTTCACCCACATCCATTAATGGAAAAGGTGCTCCCCCTCCTCAAGCTCCTTTGACTCGTCTAGTCAGATATTTGTGATTGTAAAAGTAGCACTAGGTTATGCGTCGATGATCTAATTTCCCTTATCATGTTCTAAATCAGAGTGCAAGTCAAGGTCCAACTCTTTTTCTTTAAGATAAGGATATACTAACTATTTCAAGTGGCATTCATCAATATTGTGCCAAGGGATTTTCTGGAACTCACACCACTTTCCAGTGTCCTTTTCAACTTCCCATTACCTTGTTTCCCTATTGCTTGTACTGGTTGTATTGAGGTTGGATCTCTCTACTCTCTCCCTTATTCTGTTAGTTAGGGAAACCTTTACCATACTTCTTTTGTGGTGGATATGCAAACCCAAACTCCCTCTTATTTTTCTACTTAAATTTAGTTAAATTTTTATAACATATTGATAAGTGAATCCTAGTGAGGAGATTTCCAAGAAATCCATCGCTTTTTGTAGGTATCTGTGTAGGCCATTGTTATACTTTAAAACTAGGTGTTTCTCAGATTCTTTGATACCCATATTTAAGTGCAAGGTGTGGAATATGTTGGTCTACCCCAACCCCATTTGGTCTCTTTCTTGACTCAAAGTCGTCCATCTCGTGTATTAGTCATCATAGTTTCCAATAGGGTATAATTCCTCCTTTCGGGCATTAATAAAGGTCACCCAAGCGGTTCCTTTCCTAAATGTTACAAACTCATCTTAATTATGTCTCTCATGGTAACCTTCTCGCCAATATTTGACACGGGGAAGGGCTTTAAGGAGCATGAAGGTGATATTTTCAATGTCGAAGAAATTTTGAACATATTAATAGCCTTCTAACATATTTAACCATTTATTAAAATGGTATGCATAGATCTGGACTTCAAATAAAGGAATATCAAAGTTAACCTGTACCTTGAAGGGTGTCGCACCTCCAAAATGGTTTCTTGTTGAAGGTGTCTCACCCATTGTCGGTAGTCATTGAAGGATCTAGGAGAAGTTGTCCATCATCTCGTTTCTCTGTTGTGTGAAGGCTTCCTTAAGAAACATCTTAATAGGATTTTATAATCCATCATCTCTCCTTTCCTCTGCCATGGGAGGCCACTTGGGTTGGCGAGAATGTTTGTCTCCTAGTGAAACTAACTCGACACCCAACTCTTTATACACTGACCTTGTCAGGGACATGCATTAAGAAATAAAAAGGAGMAGATTGAGTTGATACCATTGATCCARCTTGTATAGGGAAGGAAATGAAACACACACATGAATATAGTAGAGAGAACAATAATACAGTGAAACCCAACTTCTATTAATGAATAAAATAACATAATATTGTAGAACACAAACTGGTCAAAACAATGGTAGATTATGTCTAAAGACAGAGATGTTGGCTACACTCATTCTCTAAAGATCATACAAGAGGCTGAAATGATTGTATTTTAACATAAAAAAAGATCCCTAAAGGTCCAAAATCCTAATTTGAGGAGGAAAATTGCCAAAAGGTGTTTTTGAAATGCCAAAAGGTATTTTTTGGCGTTAGTTTCTACATCAACTTTCTAAGGGAACAAATTTTACATGCAAACTCCATTTGGCATGCATAGTAGCTCATTGGAAATCTCTAACTGAAGACTACAATATTGTAGCATGCCTTGGTCTACCAAAGGTAGACCCAGGCCCTTGACCGTTCACATAAAACATTGTTTAGGACCTCAAAATGACCCTAGAAGTTTAAGACCCAAAAACTCGTAACAAAACTGTCAAGAAGGATAACTGTGTTGAGTCAGTGCAAGTTGTGGGTGGCCACTGATATCCACCTGGATCAAGGTAGGAGACCAAACTTGGTTGCATCTAAACAAAGAAATGCTACAATGTCTTGGTAAGAAGATCAAGGCTATATGGTATGGTCATTTTGAAGTGTTGGATCAAGTAAGTGATAATGCTTATAGACTCAATCTACCATTATATATGAGCATTTACTCAATAAAGAATGTGGAAATTTTGAAACTCTATGAGCTTTTAGGTTAGACTAGGAAAATGGTGGGAAAATCATAGCTACCATAGAGGTGTTAGCACCAAAAGATCAAGCAGAGTTAGCAAAGGATATAGTATTGCAGAAGAAGTTGAGAACACCTAAACAAGGGATTAATAACTATGGTAGGTTGGATTGAAGTACAACTTCCAAGTAAGGCCAAATGTTACTCCAAAGAGAAGATAGAGGACAAATTTCTTCGGATCCTTCAGTAAAAACTTTTGGGGACCAAAAGCCTAAAAAAATGGGGAGGTATGATTTGAAATGGATCACTATATAATTTTTCATCTATTTTGGTACTTTTGAGTGGAAAAAGTGAAGCAAGTGACATGTAGGGCCCATTTTAGGGGTGGATCTTATTTTGGTGAATTGGGGCCTTGAAACTTCCTAGATCCATTTTGGGCATTAAATGGAAATTTAGGGGGTCAAAACTTTTCAAATAATACCCATATACCTCCAACATTGTTCTACACATCGAGAGCTTTGCAATAGTGCAAATATCACCTCAGTCAAAGTTCATATGAAGAAGTTATTCCTCCCAAAAATTGATCTATATTGTTGACCACAATGGTATCCAGTAGATGTCACATCAACACCCATTACTCACACATGTGGAGCTAATCAATTGTGGACTTTCAATATGGTTCTAAAGGCTATGAAATCCTAACCCTAACCTTTTACAACTAAAGAACATGTGTTTCTTCATAAAAGGTCACAAGTTCAAATCCAAAAGGAGGTAAAATATATATACTCAATAAACTTTACCAATACAAATCACATTAAATTTATTATTATTTTAAATAACATATTGTACATAAAATCTACTAATTAATTATATATATGTAATATTAAATTTATTTAATTAATTATATATATGTAATATTAAATTTATTTTATGTAAGTTAATATTATATAATTTTACTTTATATTAATTAATTTTTTGAATTTGTATATACCATGTAAATTTATAAATATTACACATTTGCAAAAAGCACCTTTATACATAATAAATTATTTTTTAAATAAATAACATACATCCAGATTTGAAGGACTAAGAAAAGATGAACCTTCATTGTCAATGAAAAAAATTAAAAATGAGGTCATTTGGCACTTTATGAGCATCATCATTTTCTAAGCATGTGAGCCAAACAAATTTTTTCAGAAGAAATTGCCTATCACCCAATTAGTGCCCCCCCTATAATTACCCAACCCTTCCTTTCTCCCCCTTGTAGTTATGTAATGCAAAATGGGTTTACAACAATCTTGCTCTCAACCAAGGTAGTTCCTAGGGAGACCTCTATATTTTCCCCTTCTTCTTCATCACAAGCAATAACATTGCCTGCCTTCCTTCATTCCTTCCTCAATAATGCGTTTGAGGACAATTAGCGAGGTGGGATAGTGACAATTCTTTAAAAAATGAATGGTGGGAAATGCACTTTGAAAAGTGGATTGGATTGGATAATATGTTGACGATAGGGAACGCTACCCACTTACTCTGCAGACATTGATGCGATCTCTGAAATTTTGATATTCTTGAAGTTTGGAACAAAATCCAGGTCACGTGTGGAGAAAATTTGTGTCATTTAGTTTTTTGAAAATGATTTTATATAATTACCATTTATAATTCTAACATCGATCGATTAACCGTGCGTATTAGTCGACTGGCCTCAGCATAAGGAATAGTCAGGGAGGATATTTAGCACTTTTGGAATAATCATGAAAATATTGAAAATATTAGGTAACACAAAATTTGTTTTCTTAAATTTAATTAAGTAATATGTAATTTAAATTATTTGAATAATAATAATTAAGAACATATATTTCTTCCTAAAAAAATTAGGGAAGAATTTAAAGTAATAAGGTATGTGTACTTTAAATAAACTTTAACAATTAAATAAATAACTAGGCTAAAAGTTTCTTGTTCCATAAATAATTAATAATTTAATAAATTACAATACAAATAATGATATTTTATATATTAATAAATAAAATTTAACTATTTTATAAAAGAAATAATTTAAATACCAATCAAGTTGAATAATATTTATACTAAGATGGCTATTTAACTAAAAGTTATTATCTTTCATTTTTTTTTTATCTATTTTTTCCAACAATACTTCTATTTCAAATTTGTTAATAAAATTAACATAAACAATACCTCTTTTTTAAATTACACCTCTTTTCAAATTGGTAAATGGAATTGGCATCCCAAAATAAAAACACATGCCACCACCTACTTAAAATATAAAATAGAAAATTTACCATATATCATTCAACAACTAAAAAAACAACTAAAATGATGTAGGTCCATTCCTTCCACCCATCGATTTGCCTCGGATAACTCTGGGGTTATGAGATTTAAGGACCATGAGTTAATATTAGTTCATTTTCTGTTTACTGGTATATACTATTTATTATTTACCAGAGCTCTGTGGAGTTTGTGCGATATGGGGTTATGAGATAAGATGGATATCTACTATTTATTATTTAATGGAATGGATAAGATGGAGATTTATTATTTATTATTTTATAGATAGAATAAATGATTGAGTCATTATATAGTGCTTAATGACTCATTCCATTATAGGAAAGATGAACCAACGGATAGGAGAGAGGAATTTGGGCAGCATGAGGCAAAGAAAGAGAAAAATAAAAAAGGTAAGTGGAAGCAAGGGATTTCTCAATCTTTGACACAATTTTTGTAGCATAACCTTCATAGAGTAAAATATTGTAGAATGTATAGAAGAGGTTTATATTTATAGACGAAATCTGGACTTGAAAATGAACTAATTTCTTATATTATATATACGATGATAATTGAAGAATTTATAAAAATAAAACCTAAAAATTGAAAGAGCAAAAAGAGAATGGGATCTTTAATTTTTCTTATGACTCTCTCATTTGATGGGCACTTTTAGAAAGCCAGAAAAGAGAGAAAATTAATCACGACTCAGCCAAAGTTGAGGACGACTCTTTAGGAGAAAAATGGGCAAAAAAGAGTAGGCATCCCTCTCATATAAAGGCGACGTTTTACAAAAAGAAAAAGAGAACAACATAGACATTAGGAGAAAGGGTTCTGTTATATCTTTAAAATGACTCTGTTAATTTTATGTTCATTTTACAGAATAGCCCTTTTGTCCATATCTCAGAGTCATTTTTAGTCTGATAAGATCCTCTTTATCTTCATTTATTTTCAATTTTAAAATTTGGCAAAATTATTATTTTTCAAGTTTTGGTTTAGTGAATAAGGAGTATCAGTTGTAAAAGTTAAATTTAAATAACTTTATATAATAGAGTTATAATTATGTGTAAATATGTGTTTTTTATAATATATCAGAATAATTTTATGTATATTATTGCTCTTTCAATTTCTAGATTTCATGTAAAAACTTTTTTTATGATTGTAATTTTCATAATGTAAGCATTAAAAGAGGGTATTGGAGATAATGCTTCCATTAATGTAATAAGATTGGGTTGTTGTTTGTTGAGATATTCTCTTCACTACACCATCTAAATTAGGAAATAGTTAGATCTAAAGATATGAATACTCTACCAATTTTTAAATATTCATATACCCAAGTATTAAATCATGGATCTAAATCAAGAATTGGAGAGTTATGTCCAAAGCAATTGCCAAACGCTCCATAGGTGTTGAAAGATAATGTCCAAGTATTATATTTTTTGGCTCTTTGGGATATTATCCCTTTAGTTTTGGCTAGATGAGAAATTGTTGGATATACATATTTGAGTGGTTAAGTTTGTATAATATCAATGTCCCAAAAGTTTTCATGAGATTGAATCTACTTAGTCATTCACAAATACAATTTAAATAACAAAAATAGTGATTTACCCAAATTTATATCACTAAATTCCAATGAAAAATACCAAAATTTAAAAACTTTAAACAATACTGATGTCTAAAAATTTTCTTTATAAATCATTGAAAATTGGAACCAAGTGTTAAGTGCCTACAACCAAGAGTAGAGCCATGTGTCTATGAACTTATCCCTGCACAAAACCAAGCGCCCAAGCCATGTGTCTATGAACTTATCCCCGCACAAAACCAAGCCCCTAAGCCATGAGACGGTAAAGCTAGCTCTTTGAACCCTACAAATCTTCAGCTCGGCTAACTGGTTTTGTAAAACCATTTCTCCAAGGTGTTGGAACCGCCAATGGATGACATTTCGACATCAACGCAACACCACATAGATGACAGCTCGACGATGACTCCAACGACGAGTAGGTGACGGGTAAGCTATGATGACCGGTGGCACAATGACTCGCCGACACATGGCAGACAAAAGACAATGCTAGCAATTGCCACATGGCACAGTACAACACGCCATTGCTATATTGACTTCGTGGGATATGGAATTCAACGATCACGTGTCCGAAAGTTTTCGTCATTGTAATATTATTCTTTAAAGAATTTATGGTCTTCCAGCTGAAGTATGGTCGCACTATCTTATTTGTATTGGTATAGCATGGGCAAACGCTATCCACCATGCAGCAGTCCAATGATGAGAGGTTGGTGTATGGTCTTTCATCTCTCATGCCATACCATAGTATCCCATACCATGTCTTAACACCATTCTCTGTTAGCACCACTTTCAAGTTATGTAGAATATGATGGTAACGTGGACAGTGGTATGCAGAGTTCGCTTGTGACGTGGACGATCAAAAGGGGATTTAAATTTTAAAATTTAAAAGGAGGGAATTGATAGCGCGGAAGAATTTAAATTGAGAGGATTAGACAAAAGTCGAGCATGAGCGCCACAGGAATCCCATTCGTAATGAAGGCTTTGATAATCATCAAGATCTTGAGAGTGGATTAATGGAATAGATCTCTGCTTGCGGAGAAGAGTTTTACCTTCAACTTGTAGCACTTCTCTTCTTCTTTCCTTTATGGCGACATGGGACTTCTTCTTCTGGGGAAGAAGATTAAGGCTATCTCGAGGGCCTTTTCCTTTTTCGATTATTGGAAACCTTCACATAATGGGAAGGCTTCCGCACAAAGCATTGGCAGATCTCTCTCTGAAATACAGGCCTCTTTTTTCCCTACGGCTCGGCTCTGCCCTCACCTTAATTTTCTCCTCTCCCGATATGGCCAAGGAGTTTCTCAAGACTCGTGATTTGGTTTTCGCCAGCAGACCTCCATCCATCGTTACTAAGTACTTGTGGTATAATTCCTCCTGCGTCACATTTTCTCCAAACCCATCTCCCAAGAGATACACTAGTGTCTTTGGTTTCACTACATGAGTTTGGTCTTGACTTGTGCCTGAAGGTTTCACTGGCCTAGGGGGACACCATGCTTTCCTTAGGGGTAGTTAACTGTGAAGCTTATTTCACAATCTTATTCCTTTTTTTCATTTTCCATTGCTCTTCCTTTTCACGTTCAAAAGATTGGATCTATTGATTTTGTTTTAGTCCTTCACAAAATGGATCCAATTATCCACAGTAAGACGGATTGCCTTTGGGAGCCCCTTTTCTAGGTCAACTTTGAAATATATTTTGGCACAATAAAACATATGATCTTTTGGTTAAGATCTATCTATATAATGACCTAGGGAGTTCCTAATACTTCTCATAGTATCTCCATTCCAGCAATGTAGTGGAAGGTGAGGTAAATGAACCCAGACATGAACGATTGTAGGGATGTCTTGATTTAGGTTGAAATTAGGCCTCCAACTATTCAAATATGTACCCCTAGATCCAAATAAATAAATACAAAGTTAAAATCTGTGTCTTCTTTGTTTTTTAACAAAACGACATAAAAACCTCACCTACAAAAGTAATGGGTAAGATTAACCTTGATAAAAAAAATCCAGTTTTTCTAAATCCAAATTACTATGGCTCTTGTTTATGGCCATATCCTAGTGAATTGTCCTATTAATCCCCAATTTTCCAATGCCAAAGCCATATGATGTGAGGTTGTAGTGGGAAGAGGAAATTGACAAATATTGCCCATTTTTTCTCACAAATCATGAGGGTTTTCCTTTGTGGATTTCCCCATTGCATTTATAAACCTTTGAAACATTATCTTGAGTTCTTTGTAAGGGGGGATGGGGGAGAAAGCCCCTCTAGGAGAGGACTCCATTGTTGTAGTTGATCTCCAATTCCTTATTCTAGGGTTTCTAGGTGCATGCTCTCTCTGATGACCTCTACCTTAACTAAATATGAAATCTTGTTTATTGCATTGTGTGTGGATGATTTAGTCATAAATAGAAGCAATTTTGAATTAATTTTGGGCTTGAGGAAATAATTGGTAGATACATTTGAAATTATTGGCCTCGGTCTCTTATGTTTCTTTTTAGGCATCCAAATTTTGCAAATGGATGATGATATCTTTATTTCTCAACCTAAATATGTAATTGAAAGTTTTTCCAAGATACACCCTTTTAGTCCGGGGTAAAGTTGACCGAAGAGTGTGATTATTTGAAATTCAATGCAATTGTCTATCGATAGTTGGTTGGTAGCCTTATTTATTTGACTCACAATCCACTTAATATTTCCTTTGTTGTTAGTGTGGTTTCCTGGTTGACATAGGATCCATGGGAAAGCCATTGGAAGGAAACAAAAAGGATTTCTCATTATATTCAAGGGAACTTATCCAATTGGTATAAAGACCTGTGGAACTTATCGAATTGGAACTATGACCCGTGGAACTATGAACCCTGGAACTGTGACCCAAGGAACTATGACCTGTGGAACTATGAACTTTGGAATTGTGACCCCAGGAACTATGACCCGTGAAACAATGACCTCTGGAACTACACCCTTTGGAAATTTGAACTATGGAACTATGACCTGTGGAATTGCCTATGGAACTATGACCTCTGGAACTATGACCCCAGGAACTATGACCTATGTAACTGTGACCCCGGGAACTATGTAACTATGACCCCGGGAACTATGACCTCTGGAACTACGCACTTTGGAACCTTGAACTTTGGAACTATGACATGTTGAACTATGACCTATGGAACAATGACCTATGGAATTATGACCTGTGGAACTATGACACCAGGAACTATGACTTGTGGAACTATGACCCCAAGAACTATGACTTGTGGAACTATGACATCTAGAACTGTGACCCCAAGAACTATGACCTCTAGAACTATGACCCAAGGAACTATGACCTCTAGAACTGTGACCCCGGGAACTATGACCCATGGAACTGTGACCCCAAGAACTATGACCTCTCGAAATATGACTTGTGGAACTATGACCCCTAGAACTGTGACCCCAAGAACTATGACATGTGGAATTATGACCTCTAGAACCGTGACCCCAAGAACTATGACCTGTGGAACTATAAACTTTGGAACTACGCCCCTTGGAAATTTGAACTCTGGAACTATGACCTGTGGAACTATGCCCTATAGAAATTTATGACCTATGGAACTATGACCCCAGGAACTATGATCTATGGAACTATGACCTCTGGAACTGTAACCCTAGGAACTATGACCCATGGAACTATGACCTCTGGAACTAAGCCCTTTAAAACTTTGAAATCTGGAGCTATGACCTATGGAACTATGACCTTTGGAACCATGACCTATGGAACTATAACCCCAATAACCATGACCTGTGGAACTGTGACCTCTGAAACTATGACCCCAAGAACTATGACCTCTGGAACTATAACCCGTGGAACTATGAGGGCTAAGGAGGAGACTCAAAGAGCTTAGGCTGAGAAAGTGTTGCAATGACCTCAAGGTATTTATCTTATTGTAGTTTCTTACATTTATAATATAGATATATGATATTTTCCTCTCTAATGTTAGTAATTCATGTTTTTTTATGTCTAAACATTGGTAGATCTAATTTTCCTTGAGTAATTATATTATACCTGTAATGATCCCAAGCCATTATGCTAGGATCATCATAGTTTTGGGTGTCTTTTTATACTTTTTCTGGTTGTGGTATTTCGTCAAACACTTTGATGATATATTTGTTTACTTGCTGAATGGCCTCTTGAATTCGGCCTTAGGGTTTATTAATGTGTTTATATGAATGTTTGCAGCAAATAACAAGAAGAGACAACCATGGATCATACCTCAACCATATGCAATATGATAGACAAGCCAAAACATCTCAAACTAATTTTATTTATGAAATAGAGAAACTTGCTACAATGAAGATGTTGATCTAGAATGCTCAACAAATGGCCAAGAAGATAGACAATAGAGTTGCCAAAAAATGTTCCCGACAATACAAAATAAGCCTCCAAAGGTTGGATAGGAGATGAAGACCAATGCCACGTCTTGTTGGATAGTTGAAGCTCCTCAACAATTCGGCCCTGGTGCCACAGATGTCCAATCACCTCAAGAAAGATGCTAAACAGTAGATCGGTTGATGGCTAGAACAACCCAGGTGCCCAAATCTCCAAGATCCCTCTCAAACCCTGTAGATCTGAACTCCTTCACTAAATGGTGTGCCCCACTAGATGACTGAAACCCTAATAATTTGGCCCTGATGAAGGAGGCCTCCAAATGCTCTGAAACTCCTCAGGAATATAGATCGGGACACTGCAAGTCACTAGGTGAAGTCTCGGGGTCATATCTGAAGTGTAACCCCTCCAAACTGACTAGATCCGAATCTCTGAAACGCCCTCCTTCTCTTCAATTCGTCCCAATGCTCTAGCAAATCATCTGTACCATAAAACTCTCTCAGAAAGAACTAGGAATGATGGTGAAGTCCCTGCAAGAAGAACCCAGGTGATAGAATCTCCAAAAACCCTTCCAACCACCTGCAATGAACTTCCCTCAATGGATGGTGCGCCCCCCTTGATGGAAACCCTATAATGGTGCACCCTCTCTCTACCTGCACATACAACTGATGTAGAATCCTCCTGTAACTAAGTAGATCTGGAACTAGAATGGTGTGGGAGTGTATTGCATCTTCGAGACCAAAATTGGGACAAGTTAGGTGGAATCTTTCACCACCGAATCGTCCTCTAGGGTTTGTTAAGTCAAAACCCTCAAAACCCCCAATGTTGGGCTCACTAGCTAGAAGCCAGATATCAAAAGATAGAAAGACATGAATAATAGAGTAGAGGCCCTTGCCTTCCTTTTATACTTTTTGGCTCACCTTGTCCCTCCAAAGTGACTTTCATTTTATTAATATTTAATTAATTAATTAAATCACTTTAATTAATTAATTAACCTTTTTACCTCTTAAAAGCTCCTTATCTCTCCTTGTGGCTTCCCTGGCCACTGAAAGTCACTTCTAGCCATCCCATATTTTAGTCTTGTTCCTCCCGATTCCAATGAGCTATTACACTGAGAGGTTCCTCCAAGTAATGTGCCCAAAATGACCTCTTCAGTGATTTCAATTAACTTATAGCTCAAAATAGTCAAAATCATGGAAATCGTCGGAATGCAACGAAACCAAAGCCAGCCTATGCGGAATGACTCATAATGATGGAATATGATGATCAATGCAAGCTGGACCCCACAATGCCTCTCAAATACTCCTGTACTCACTATAACATCCTTCTGGCTACTCTGGTCATCATAAATCTCTGCAGTGTGTTGATGTCCCAAAGTGGGGACATTACAGTCCTCCCTGCTAGAAAATTGTTTGTCCTCAAGCAATAACCGAGTCTCATCAAGTATAATGCCAGGATCCTATGTCCACCTGTGGGATACATAGTAGAACCCATCCAAAGATGAACAATCACACATGCTTCCCCTTGGGTCCCATATCAAGTCATGAACTGCTAACCCCTGGGATGCATAATCCTGAAATACACCAACTCCGTGAGCATCCTGTGCCTGACACATGGCCTCATCCCAGAGTGAGTCCATCCTCCTAGTCTCTACCAAGATCCACACTGCCTCCAACAACTGCACATGCTGATGCTTGACTGAGGTGATGCAAGACCTCCGTGAGGTACCCGCATGCGATGTGCTCCTCTCAACACTGAAGCTCAATGGAAAGTTAGAATAACTTTCCCCTGCAATGGTCCACTCTCCCCTGTTGGTCAATGAACTACTCAATCCTGCAATCCTTGGGTCCCATGCTAACCTCTATCGAAGATCCTCATGCTGACACTACACTACTCTGACCATGACTGTCTACCCCTTGCATACATCCTGAACCCTCCTCTCCTGGGTCCTCCAGCTGAAATACCTATGACCATTGGACCTGTTGTCCAGAAACTGTATCAGTGAAGACACCTCTGTAGAAGAAGTACCTATCCAAACATCTCCATTCCCTATCATGATGATCAAGCAGAAGGAAAGGTCTCGCCCCATAGGACAGGTACCTGCAGACCCACTCCAAACCAAACCAAGGTGGAGTGTGTGGCTCTCGAGCACAACCTGGGTCATCATGTAGTGAAACATCTGGCTCACCCAATGAGCTCCCAGATCCCATGGAAAACTTGGAAGTTTATCACTTCCAATCTCGTCTAACTACTCTTGTGTGAGACTGATCACTGTGAGAAGCCCTATGTGCTCATCTGCTATCCTCCTCATGCTGTTGTCAATGATAAATGTGTCAGGACAGGCTAATAGAAACATCGACAAATGACTGTAGGAATGGGAGGTGTCACATGCTTTGGTCAATCCCAAGGATTCAACCAGAAGCTCATCCATCGGTATCTATGATAAATACTCTCCCATGGTCATCACCGAATCCCAACCATCCAATACAACTGGAAGTAACCCCTCCGACTGCTGGTCAACCAACCTCCATCTCTCATATCCCATGCAACTGCTGAAATGGTGAAGGTGATCCCCCACAACTATGTGCTACTGCAAATGAGTGGCATCCGCATACTCCCCTAAGTGCGTCTCCTCCCTGCAAGTAAATACACCCCTCTGAATCCCACCATACATATCGGCATGTCTTTGTGAGCTATCACTCATCATTGTATGCTTCGACATACTCATGTCATCTCCCGTAGACTCATGTTGCATCACATATTTGGGGTGTACCACTGGGTCAACCTCTACATGGAGGTTAGCTGCTCTCGGAACAAAAATGGAAGTGTCCTCCATCAACTGGTGCCCCTCTGCTAGACCACCAACATCCTCTAACCATGTGACCGAAGGATATATCAGAGTGTCCACCAGGATAGATGAAGTGGATCTTTAACGGATCTCCTCAAGAAGCTCATCTGATCTAGACTTCGATTCTTGAAGGGTTGTCTGTGTGCCCCTCAAGAATCCTCGAGTGCTCTCCAAATCCTAAGTGAGTCAGTCTACCTCCAACTCCTTCCCCCTCAAGGCCCTGTGATACAACTCGCCAATCCCTAGTAGGTAGTACCTGTCTGTCAACAACTATTGGTAGTCAGTCCTCATCATAGACACTTTCTTCCTAAGAGTGTGAAAATCATCCATGGAAAATCCTCCATCTGAGCTACCCTGTGCCACTGATGCTCTCCAACAGTAATCTGCCATCACTGCATGCATGTCATAAATACATCTAGTGGCTACCATGATCATAGCCTCACTAACTCTCAAATGTGCTGCTAAGTGGTGTGATTCTTGATCATGGTCATGTTGAGGTGCCATCTCAGACCCCTCACTGCTAGTGTCAACTCTAGAATCCCCAAAAACACCATTTGCATAAGATGACGTGCTGAACTATCCACTGTCTACTATGCTATTGGGTACTCTTGTATGCCACTGCACCCCATCACTAGATGTTATCTCCCCTTGAACCACATTGTACCCTGTATGAGCAGCCGTATCCTCCTGTGCACTCAACCTGCTACTATCCTCTGTGCCTGGATCCCATATAGTTGTGCCTAGACACATGTTATGGTCATCTTGAATATTAAAGAGTGCATCCACATCAATGCAAGTCGATCCTAAAAGTAAGTGCTCCACCAACTTGTCATCCTCTGCAATCTGCTCAACCAATGGAGTCTCCAATAGCTGTGACTCAATCTCCTCTGGATGACCTGTATGTGTGAGGTCAACTGCCCATACGTCCCGTACCTCCTCCTAGATCTGTGGGTCTACCTATCCATGGTGTGCATCACTTACACTAGGCTCATCCATCATACCTGATGTGCCACTGATATCCTCATGCGACGTGGATATCATGGGTGTCTGAACAGATGACAGATGTGTCACAGCTCCCATAGGAGGCTGGTCATCTGTAGGTGAAAACACGTGTGACTCCTCACTAGTGTCACTACTCTACTGAGACATAAAGACATCAATGGTATGTGATATGTCTGTTGATACACTGGTGCTATCGTCTTGTCCATCCAACTGCCTATCCACTACACAAGGGTCATCATCCTCCTCAAGCATGCAAGCATCACTAGCCTCTGTGAAAGAGTCATCATCACTATCCTATGAGGTAGAGTCACTATCACTAGCCTCTGTGCAAGAGTCACTGTCATCATCCGACTGCTCTGAATCCATATCTATCGCTCCATCCTCACACATCTCATCATCACTGTCATAGTGTGCCTCAATAGTGTGCTTCTAATCCTTACCCTTGCACCTATGATACGGTTCCCATGACCCCTTGCAATAGTGGCAAGGTTTGTTGCTCCTAATGGGTGTGGAGATTCTTTGTTCTTCCATCCATCTAGCTACTTCTTTTTTCTTTTTATCCGCTATGATGATCCCATGTAAAATATCCCATTTGCTCCAATCGGGCTTTCTAAAGGCTACATACTAAGGAAAGGTCATGAGAGCCCTATTTTCCTCACTAAGGCCGGAATATGTTATCTCCAAGCATGTTATCTCAAAGTATATCCTATCCATTTCCTTCCAACTATCCATTTATCCCTATGAAACACCCCTCAGGTTTGCAGGATTTAAGCTCTGATACCACTGTAATGATCCCAAGCCATTATGCCAGGATCATCACAGTTTTGGGTTTCTGGTTGTGGTATTTCGTCAAACACTTTTCTGATCTATTTGCTTACTTGCTGAATGGCCTCTTGAATTCGGCCTTAGGGTTTATTAATGTGTTTATATGAATGTTTGCAGCAAATAACAAGAAGAGACAACCATGGATCATACCTCAACCATATTCAATATGATAGACAAGACAAAACATCTCAAACTAATTTTATTCATGAAATAGAGAAACCTGCTACAATGAAGATGCCGATCTGGAATTCTCAACAGATGGCCAAGAAGATAGACAATAGAGTTGCTACAAAATGCTCCCGAAAATACAAAATAAGCCTCCAAAGGCTGGATAGGAGATGAAGACCAATGCCACGTCTTGTTGGATAGCTGAAGCTCCTCAACAATTCGGCCCTGGTGCCACAGATGTCCAATCACCTCAAGAAAGATTCTAAACAGTAGATTGGCTGATGGCTAGAAAAACCCAGGTGCCCAAATCTCTAAGATCCCTCTCAAACCCTGTAGATCTGAACTCCTTCACTGAATGGTGCGCCCCACTGGATGACTGAAACCCTAATAATTTGGACCTGATGAAGGAGGCCTCCAAATGCTCTGAAACTCCCCAGGAATATAGATCGGGACACTGCAAGTCACTAGGTGAAGTCTCAGGGTCAGATCTGAAGTGTAACCCCTCCAAACTGACTAGATCTGAATCTCCGAAACATCCTCCTTCTCTTCAATTCGGCCCAATGCTCTAGCAAATCATCTGTACCATAAAAATCTCTCAGAAAGCACGAGGAATGATGGTGAAGTCCCTGCAAGAAGAACCCAGGTGATAGAATCTCCAAAAACCTTTCCAACCACCTGCAATGAACTTCCCTCAATGGATGGTGTGCCCTCCTTGCTGGAAACCCTCAAATGGTGCGCCCTCTCTCTACCTGCACATACAACTGATGTAGAATCCTCTTGTAGCTGAATAGATATGGAACTAGAATGGTGTGGGAGTGTATTGCATATTTGATACCAAGCTTGGGACAAGTTAAGTGGAATATTTCACCACCGAATCGTCCTCTAGGGTTTGTTAAGTCAAAACCCTCAAAACCCCCAATGTTGGGCTCACTAGCTAGAAGCTAGATATCAAAAGATAGAAAGACATGAATAATAGAGTAGAGGCCCTTGCCTTCCTTTTATACTTTTTGGCTCACCTTGTCCCTCCAAAGTGACTTTCATTTTATTAATATTTAATTAATTAAATAAATCACTTAATTAATTAATTAATCTTTTTACCTCTGAAAAGATCCTTATCTGTCCTTGTGGCTTCCCTGGCCACTGAAAGTCACTTCTAGCCATCCCATCCTCTAGTGTTTCTCCTCCCAATTCCAATGAGCTATTACACTGAGAGGTTCCTCCAAGTAATGTGCCCAAAATGACCTCTTTAGTGATTTCAATTAAATTATAGCTCAAAATAGTCAAAATCATGGAAATCGTCAGAATGCAATGAAACCAAAGCCAACCTATGCGGAATGGCTCATAATGATGGAATCTGATGATCAATGCAAGCTGGACCCCACAATGCCTCTCAAATACCCCTGTACTCACTATAACATCCATCTTTCTACTCTGGTCATCATAAATCTCAGCACTGTGATGATGTCCCAAAGTGGGGACATTACAATACCTTCTTGTAAATTATCTCTTTGTGCAAAACAAGGTTGGGAGAGGTCTGTCTTTTTTCTTGTGTGCATATGAAAAATTGCAGGAGTTGGATATTGGAGCTAGATCTTGGAGCTAAGTCAGCTTGGATAATGATAGGATAACCATCGCCAAAAGGTAAGATCTACTACCCTATATTCTTATCATGATTTGAACGGAATTTTTAGATATAGAGTGAAAATACATAGTGTTTTATCCCTTTGTATATCATTTACCATAGTTAGGTCGGTGAGAGGGTTCACCTATTCATAGGAGAGTTTTCTCTACAACAACATGGTAAGTCTCCCATTGATATTGGACAGAGGGAAGAGAATTAGGGATTTCATAAAACCTTAAGAGACAAAAATTAAGATCCAAAAACTATAAACCTAGGAGATGAGGTGGCAAGATAGGGGATCCAAGGATCCTGGTTCATATGTCAACTTCTTGGGGCTGCAACTTCCTCATATATCACGAATCCTTCTGGCTGCTCAATGTAAACTTCTTCCTCAATCTCACCATTGAGAAAGGTTGTCTTTACATCCATCTAATGTAGTATCCAACCCATGGATGTTGCTAGTGCAATGATAGTACAAATGGAAGTTTATCGGGCTACAGGAGAAAATGTCTCATCATAATCAATTCCCTCCACCTGTGAGAATCCTCTTGCTACAAATCTCGCTTTGTACTTCTCAACACTTCCATCAGCTGCATGCTTGATCTTATAGATCCACTTGGAAGTCACCACAAACTTCCCTTCTGGTCTTGGAACAATATCCCACACATCATTCTTCATGATGGATTGATACTCTTATGTCATGGCATCTTTCCAACCCTGTTGACCTACTACTTCTCCATGACAAGAAGGTTTAGTATCAATGATGTGGCTCATCGCTGAAACATAGCTCGAAAATATTTGTGGTCTCTTGCTCTCTCAGAATGTACCTCGAGGATTTGCATGTCCCTCTGCATCCTGCAGAGTCTGTCGAGCCCAAGAAAGTGTTTTATGGCCTACTTCAATGTCTTTGGGAACATCAATTGGAGCTATTGGATCAACTAGATCAACTGGATAAACTAGATCAATGGATGCCTCCCTCTGAATTGTTGAAGGGGGAGAAGGTACTATCTCGTTGTTAATCTCCATCTGAGATTCTCTGGATCTTCGAAAGGTTATCTCTTCCTCAAAGATGATGTCTCTTATCACCTCAATTTGTCTCTAACCAGGCATGTATATCCTATATTCCTTCGAAGATTCATTATACTCCACAAATGTACCCTTTCTCCCTGAAGGGTCTAGCTTGTTTCTCTTCTCCTTGGGTACATGAAAGTATACTAGACACCCAAATATCCTAAAGTGTCCAACCTTAGGCTTCACTCCGGTGAAGGCTTCTTCAGGAGTCATGTTCTTCAAAATCTGGTGAGGACTCCTATAAGCAAGCCCAAAGAGAGACTCTTGGGATTGCATTTCTCAAGTTTACTAAAATTTCTGTGTTTTTTATTTATGTTTTCCTACAACTAGAAAAGAGGCTTGGCTTTGCCACCCATGCTAAATCGTAAGTTTAGTATTTAGAAGTAATTTTTGTTTTAATCTTTCATTTTTGTTTCCCCACTTGTCCTTAAGACAAGGTTTAGTGGCTAGGTTTACTTGTTTTCTTTTCAAGTCAAGTTATTTGCTTTTTTTTTCATTCTTTTTCCTACACCCTACAAAGAGGATTGGCTAGTCTAGTATTCTAAACTATCCTTACGATACTGCATGGGTGGCTAAACTATGACCATTGGAACTATGACCTATGGAACTATGACCTGTGGAACTGTGACCTGTGAAACTATTACCTATGGAACTATGCCCTCTGGAACTATGACCTATGGAACTATGACCTGTGGAATTACACCCTCTAGAACTATGACCTCTAGAACTATGACCTTTGGAACTATGCCCTCTCAAACTATGACCTCTTGAACTGTGACCTATGGAACTACGCCCTCTGGAGCTATGATATTTGGAACTATGGCCTATGGAATTGTGACCTGTGGAATTGTGACCTCTGGAACTATGACCTCTTGCACTATGCCCTCTGGAACTATGACCTCTAGAAATTTGACCTATGGAACTATGACCTTTGGAACTACACCCTCTAGAACTATGACCTCTGGAACTATGACCTTTGGAACTATGACCTATTGAACTATCACTCGTGGAACTGTGACTTGTGGAACTATTACCTATGGAACTACGCCCTATGGAACTATGACCTCTGGAACTATGACATGTGGAACTATGCCCTCGGGAACTATGACCTCTGCAACTATGACCTATGGAACTATGAACTCTAGAACTATGACCTCTAGAACTACGCCCTCTAGAACTATGACCTACGGAACTATGACCTATGGAATTGTGACTTGTGGAACTATGACCTATGTAACTATGCCCTCTAGAACTATGACATGTGGAATTACACCCTCTGTAACTATGACCTGTGGAACTACACCCTCTGGAACTATGACCTGTGGAACTATGCCCTCTGGAACTATGACCTATGGAACTACACCCTCTAGAACTATGAACTTTGGAACTAAGGCCTGTGGAATTGTGACCTCTAGAGCTATGACCTCTAGAACTATGACCTCTTGAATTATGCCCTATGGAACTATTACTTTTGGAACTTTGACATGTGGAACTACGCTTTCCATAACTATGACCTCTGGAATTATGACCTCTGGAACTACGCCCTCTAGAACTATGACCTTTGGAACTATGATCTTTGTAACTATGACATGTGGAACTGTGACCTATGGAACTATGACCTATGGAACTACGCCCTATGGAACTATGACCCGTGGAACTATGACCTCTGGAACTATGCCTTCTGGAACTATGACCTCTGGAACTATGACCTGTGAAACTACACCCTCTAGAACTATGACCTCTGGAACTACACCCTATGGAACTATGACCTATAGAACTATTACCTTTGGAACTATGCCCTCTGAAACTATGATATTTAGAACTATGCCCCCTATGAACTATGATAGGTCATAGTTCCAAACGTCATAGTTCCAGAGGGTGTAGTTCCAGAGGTCATAGTTCTATAGGTCATAGTTCCAGAGGGTGTAGTTCCAGAGGTCATAGTTCTAGAGGGTGTAGTTCCACGTGTCATAGTTCCAGAGGTCATAGTTCCATAGGGCATAGTTCCAGAGGTCATAGTTCCAGAGGGCGTAGTTTCAGAGGGTGTAGTTCCATAGGTCATAGTTCCATAGGTCACAGTTCCACATGTCATAGTTCCATAGGTCACAGTTCCACGGGTCATAGTTCTAGATGGCATAGTTCCAGAGGTCATAGTTCCAGAGGTCATAGTTCTAAAGGGAATAGTTCTAGAGGTCATTGTTCTAGAGGTCATAGTTCCATAGTTCGTAGTTCCAGAGGGCGTAGTTCCACAAGTAATAGTTCCATAGGTCATAGTTCCAGAGGGCGTAGTTCCAGGGGTGATAGTTCCATAGGTCATAGTTCCACGGGTCATAGTTCTAGAGGTCATAGTTCCAAAGGGCATAGTTCTAGAGGTCATAGTTCCACAGGTCACAATTCCACAGGTCAAAGTTCCAGAGGTCATAGTTCCAGAGGGCGTAGTTCAAGAGGTCATAGTTCCAGAGGGATTAGTTCCACAGGTCACAGTTCCAGAGGTCATAGTTCCACAAGTCATAATTCCAAAGGTAATATCTCCATAGGTCATAGTTCTAGAGGGCATAGTTCCAAAGGTCATAGTTCCACAGGTCATAGTTCCACAGTTCAAAGTTCTAGAGGTCATAGTTCTAGAGGGCGTAGTTCCAAAGGTCATAGTTCCAGAGGGTGTAGTTCCAAAGGTCATAGTTACAAAGGTCATAGTTCTAGAGGGCGTAGTTCCAGATGTCCTAATTCCAGAGGTCATAGTTCCAGAAGTCATAGTTCCATAGGGTATAGTTCCATAGGTCATAGTTCCACAGGTCACAGTTCCACATGTCAAAGTTCCATAGGTCACAGTGCCATAGTTCACAGTTCAACGGGTCATAGTTCCAAAGTTAATAGTTCCAACGGGCGTAGTTCCAAAGGTCATAGTTCCAGAGGTCATAGTTCTAGAGGGCGTAGTTCTAGAGGTCATAGTTCCAGAGGTCATAGTTCCATAAGTCATAGTTACAGAGGGCGCAGCTCCACAGGTAATAGTTCGATAGGTCATAGTTCCAGAGGGTGTAGTTCGACGGGTCATAGTTCCACAAGTCACAGTTCCACGGGTCATAGTTCCTGAGGTCATAGTTCCAAAGGTCATAGTTCTAAAGGGTGTAGTTTTGAAGGCCATAATTACATAGGTCATAGTTCTAGAGGGCATAGTTCCATAGGTCATAGTTCTAGAGGTCATAGTTCTATAGGTCATAGTTCCATAGGTCATAGTGTGGAGCTGGCATGTATGTGATGGGTGCGCAGGGGGGTTTGAGGGGGGGCCTCTAGGCCCCCCCTTGGGGGGTACAGGGGGGCGAATGCCCCCCGCGTGGGGGTTCGAGGGAAATGCCCCCAAGAAAAAAATTTATGCCTCGGGAAACATGTCACATGCCTTGGGAAATGTGTCACATATTTAGGTGGTTTTTCAGCACATGGTTTTTGCCGATGGTTTTATATTTCCAGTTAAGGAATTAGGGTTTTGGACTAATCCAGGTCATTGGGTTAGGGTTTTGGATGTCGTTGGCTTCTATATGTATATTGTATTGTAAACAATGTATGATACATGAATGAATATAGAATATGTTGGTTTTCTCGGTTTGGGTTTCCAGGGGAAAAATATCTTTGTAATGTTTATATTTGTCATTGTATCTTTTATGTTCTTTTACTGAATATCTGTTTGCAGTAGATATTGTACAAGGTTAAAATCTACAATCTCTTCTACCTATACAGCTACACGAATTTATTCGTAAGTCGGTGAGGTTTCATTCAAATGATCCTTAACTTGTTGTTGGTCAGTTGTTTACATAGTTGGTTTTCATTGATGTCAACCTTTGGATAGTGATGTTGGATATTTATGTCAACCCTTGGAGAAGTATGGTAGAACAAAGGTATGGGTAAGGAACCCAAGTTTTTTTGAGGTATACAAGAATGCATCTCGGTTAATATGTAGGTAAGACTATGATGGATGGCTAGTACACGTCATGCCATTTACGATGATATGTGGTAGGTCACATAGTTCCTCACGGTTAGGGAGATATGGCCTTGAGAAGTTGGAGAACCCCTTAGAGTAATCTAGAAGCCCCTAAAAGGTCAACAAGAAGTCAAAATCTTCTAGAAAGTCATAAAGAATATTCCATATTCAAAGTGGTTGTAAAAGAAATGAATTAAATAATGAAGTGGTTGCAACAAGAAGGGGAAAGGAT
Source organism: Picea mariana (assembly GCA_032191745.1). Classification (NCBI taxonomy): domain Eukaryota; kingdom Viridiplantae; phylum Streptophyta; class Pinopsida; order Pinales; family Pinaceae; genus Picea; species Picea mariana. The sequence continues at coordinate 41,850 of JASDQU010100405.1, forward strand.
TTATGTGTTGAATAATTAAGGAAAGTTAGTTGCAACAAGAAAGTGGATTAGCCCTAGAAGATGAAGAAAGGGGTAAAACAATTACAAGGAAACTTCTAGAGGAAGGCACTTGGCAAAGTATAAATAAGAGAGAAAGGGACTCCTGTTAACACCTACCTACCTATTGAGAATTATTGAATATCTATTTTTTGAAAGGTTATTTGCAGATATGCATTGAAAAATACGAGAAAGTGTAGGTCTGAGGCAGCAAAGGTCTGAAGGAGCAGAAGTTTTTAAGTTGCAGAAAGTGAAACCATTCCAAGGTTTCTGAGGTTACTTGCGAGTTGCAGAGAAGTTAGGACTTAGACATCAATGGGCCAGAGTGGAGGAAAGCATGGATACCCACGAGCTGTAGAAAGGACAAGGAGGAAGATGGTTGTCCCAGGTTGTTGAGGTTGAGGTTGGTCTATTAGTCTTAGATATGAAGCATCAGGTTAGTTACAGATTATAAAGGTATGTCTATATACTAATGAGGTTATATCTTAGTGATGTTGTGGAGCATTCTTAGAGAATGACTTTGTGTAGTTTGATATATTCTCGAGGATGTATGGTATATGTTGTAGAGTATGATTTGAAGAAGATGTGTTGAGGCACATTGTTGGTGTACTTAGCTTGGTTTATTGGTATATCTTTTGGTTCACTATGAGAATCATTTGTTGGTAGTCTCGGTATATGATTAGCTTATATGTGGTACATGTTTAAGGCTATATATCAGTGAGGTTTGACATATGGTTTAAAGTGAGGGCTTATGGTATTTGGTTATGGACAGTCTAATGTATTGCTAGAGAAATTTTGATGGTTATATTGGTATATATTTGAGGTACATGTTGGGTACATGTTAGGACATATAGTTGATGATGTTGGTATATCTTGATGAGTCATAGTTGATGTGTAGTTGACACATGATTGGTACATGCTTGGTACATTGTTGAAGGCACTTGCTGGTAGTATTGTTGGCATTTGGTTTATGGATGATCTGCCATAGTACATCTAGTTAATTTGTGAGTAGTCTTGGTTGATGCACATTCTGGTGATATTGTGCATATGGTTGATATTTGTTTTGGTGATTGGTCTTGGTGATTAGATTTGGTTTGGTTGATGATATTATTGGTACAGATTGTTGGTATAGGTTGTTCGGTACAGGTTGTTACATGTTGTTGGTACTGGTTGACATGACAATGACAGTTTGATAGAAACAAAGATAATGACAATGAAACTAGGTGATTTTATGGTAGTCCATGAGTTGCAGTGAGGATAGTTGTGGATATCCATGAGTTGTAGTTAAGAAGGGTGTTGATACCCATGTGTTGTAGTATAGACATGTCACAGATCTGTAGGAAATATTTGAGAAAGGTTGGTACATGTTGTGATAGAGTTTTGAAACAACTTGACAGTGACAGAGTGACAATGGAAGTGATTGATTTAGTGATAGTGACAGGTTGTTCACATTTGACATTTATATTTCAGGGCGGTTGTGCAGGGCAAGGAAAGGGGATTATAGCCTCCTTCTAGTTGGAGCCGGAGAATTAGGGAGTTCAATCTTCCTTTAGGTTGGAGACTAAGAACTAGGTGGTTGTAGCCACCTTCCAGATGGAGCTAAAGAACTTAGGGGGTTGTAGCCTCCGTCTGGTTGGAGCCAAAGAATTAGAGAGTTGGAGCTTCCTTTAGGTTGGAGCCTGAGAAACTAGGGTATTGGAGCCTCCTTCTAGTTGGAGTTGGAGAATTGGAAGTTGGTGCTTCCTTGAATGTAATTCTTTGACATATATGAAAAAAAATTTGTGGTTTTCTCCTGCATTGGGTTTCCACATAAATATTGGTGTACTGCATGTTGTGTGGATGTGTTTATGCGTTGATGGATGTTAATGGTTATGATGCAATAATATATTTATAATGAATTGATGAACATTGTCGAATACGTTAAAGGAATATAAAATGTGGTTAAAAGAAGTATAAATTATTCATTTTTTATTCACCCCCCCACCTCTCAGTAATACAACAATTGGTATCAGAGCAGGTTCCTTCAAGAAAACAGTTTAACCACTGGAAGGTATATAATGGAATACAATATGAATGGAGCACCAATGTTCAATGGTCTCAAGGATTTGGAGTATGAGTTGTGGAGTTTCGGGATGAAGGTATTTTTACAGGAACAAGGATATGATATTTGGAAATCAGTTGTTACAAGATATGATAGTTCAAAAAGGGAAAAGACTACAACCAAGAAGGAATTGAAATGAAATAACAAAATTGAAATGGATTTCATTTTTGAATGAATATATGATTCAGTAAAGGACAAAGTGGGTAAATGTTCATCAGCTAAATAACTTTGGGATAAGTTACATAATATATATTCTTCACCCATCAGATAGTCAAAGAATGTCAAAGAATATGAAGGTACAAAACAAGAGGAAAGACACTCATCATGTCAGACAGATTCAGAAGAAGAAGAGTACAAAATCAACAAAAGTATGTTTTTTCTGATTTAAATGTGAAAAGGAGGACTTCTTGAATTTGAGTGCCCATATTTGAAAATTGAAAGTTATGAGACAGAAAATCCAAATGAAGTAGTATAAAGTCAATGAAAAAGATAACTTGAAGAAACAATTGTCACCTTAAAGATCCAACTTGAAGAAGCAAGAATAACAAAAGAAGTCAGGGATATCCAGATGAATAAGAAAGAAGAGGACAGTGAGAAGCTTGAAGAATAAGTTGTTATGTTAAGAGTAAAAGTTGTTAAGCTCAACAAAAGCATTGAAGAAGCATCCAAATCATCAGTTGAAGAGAAATTTCACAAGTCATCGGAAGGAAAAAATGAAGAGAAGCCTAAGAGTTATGTATAAGTAATCAAAGGTTCTATAAAGAAGGAAGAATGCAAGCCCCTAAATAAGAATATTCCAAAAGGAAAGAAGACTCAAGAAGAAGACTACAGAAGAGATCGACATCAAAGAAGACCTTCGACATTCAAACAACCAAGAATCTTCACTCGTAATGAAGGAGTCAATGGAAGAGAATATCGTGATCAAACAAAGAATGATTTTAGAAGGACTACACCTCAAAGAATATCATTCACTCCCAGATATGTAAATTTCTATTATGGTCATTGTTTTTACAATACTAACTTTGGACATAAGGTTGTAGATTACAGGGATTATGAAAGAAATATTCAAGAAATAAATACTTATGTGGCCCCACATAATATTGAATGTTACAAATGCCACAACTATGGTCATATAACTCATAATTGTAGAAGCATGAAAGTTACATCCATGAAGAAAGAAACATATATCAAATATACTAAATTTTGGAAAAGAAAAGAATAAGAAGAAGAGCAAGTGAATAACGACCATATTTCAGAAATCACAAGACTTGTTATAGTACGAGAAAGACAAGGAAAGAAAGAAAAATAAGAATAGCTTTTAAGAACTATATTGTCAGAATCTGGAGAAAAGAAAGATCATAATAAAGAGCAGGTAAAGGAAGAACAGGTCCTAGAAATCGCACTCTTAGGATACATAGCAGTGCAAGATCAAGACAAATCCAGAGACAAGAAGAAATAAGTCAGATTTCAGAAAGATGATGAGTCTATAGACGAAGATGGAGACTACTTCAGGAAGGAATTCTTCTAAGCCATCTTCCTTGGAGACTCCCATTATTATGAATGTTGAATAGGGGGAGCCTAGCAAACATCTCTACGAATCATATATTTATCTTTTGAGAAGTTTGAAGTATGATGTTGCAAATGTTTGATAGAGATAGTTTCAGATTGTTTCACTAACATAAGTACAAAATGACAGATTGATCGATTGGCAAAGAAGTGTTCCCAAACAGGTGTCGGTTGGCAATTACATAGGAAAATTTTTATGGTTGTATTCAGGCATAGATATTGGTAGCACATATTGTTCCAAACATGTAGAGTTTGGTATGCATATAGAGAAGATCAGTGGACACATTTGATGATAATATGAAGCTGTGCAAATAGTACAATGATAGATGGATCAACATTGTGGACAGTTGAGTAGCATAATCTTGGAAAGTATGGACATAGATGGATTAACTAGTTTAGACGGACATATGACAGTGGATGAGAGCATGGATTCGGATATTGGGTTCATAGATTTGTTCAGAGATTCATTCCAAGAGTGATTCAAAGAGTGGTTCGGATATAAAGGAATATTATCATAGTGGATGATAATGATACATGAATATTTGAATTCTTTTTATATATATCAGTTGATTGCTCAAGGAAGCACTAGCGGACAATAACTCCAAAAGGAAACATGTACAAGAATTCTTATATTGATCTACACAACAATGTGTAGAGAATTCATCAGAGAGAGATTAAGAAAGGAATACTAGTAGCATATGGACAGGGAGACACACCCACAGGGGAAATTATTCTTTTAACCAAGATTGGTTAGAACATGTATAGTGTCACATTGACAAGGGGATTTAATCCTTTATCAAAGGGGGAGAGAGAGAGTAATCAAAGACTTGAAGACAGGGGGAATAGCCCAAAGGATAGTGCATTCAGGGTGAGAATCCCCACAGGGATATATCCTTTTCCATTGATGTCAAAGGGGGAGATATAGAAACATTGATGAAGAGTAATGATCACATGGGGACCATGAGCATGATTGTTCCCATGTCTAATTGTTGTTATCAATTCCAAAGGGGGATATTGTTGGACAATTGGTTTAGACAGTTGGTTTTCATTGATGTCAACCTTTGGATAGTGATGTTGGATATTGATCTCAACCCTTGGAGAAGTCTGGTAACAAAGTCTAGTAGCACAAAGGTATGGGTAAGGAACCCAAGTTTGTTTGAGGTATAAAGACATGAATATAAGTGAATATGCAGGTAATACTATCATGGATGGATAGTACACGTCATGTTGTTTCCAGTGATATGTGGTATGTCACATAGTTCCTCATAGTTAGGGAGATATGGCCTTGAGAAGTTGGAGAACCCCTTAGAGTAATCTATAAGCCCCTAGAAGGTCAATAAGAAGTCAAAAGATTCTAGAAAGTCATAATGAAGATTCTCTAGTCAAAGTGGTTGTAAAAGAAATGAATTAAATAATGAATTGGTTGCAACAAGAAGGGTAAAGGAGTTATGTGTTGACTAATTAAGGAAACTTCTGGAGGAAGGAACTTGGAAAAGTATAAATAAGAGAGAAAGGGACTTCTATTAGTACCTACCTACCTATTGAACATTATTGAATATCTATTTTGTGAAAGGTTATTTGTAGATATACATTGACAATTATGAGAAAGTATAGGTCTGAGGCAATGAAGGTTTGAAGGAGCAAGAGTTTCAGAGTTGAAGAAATTGAAACATTTCCAGGGTTTCTACAGTTATCCATGAGCTAGAGAGAAGTTAGGGCATGGACATCCATGGTTCATAGTGGAGGAAAGCACTGATACCCATGAATTGTAGAAAGGGAAATAACATAACTATAGAAATGGAAAGGAGGAATATGCTTGTCCCAAGTTGTTGAGGTTGAGTTTGGTCTGTTGGTATGAGATCTGAAGCATCAGGTCAGTTACAGAGTGTAAAGGTATGTCTATATACTAATGAGATTATATCTTAGTGATGTTGTGGAGAATACTTAGGGAATGACTTTGTGAAGTTTTTTATATGCCTTCTTGGATGTATGGTATCTGTTGTAGAGTATGGTTTGAGGAATATTTGTTGAGGCACATTGTTGGTGTACTTATCTTGGTTTATTGGTATATCTTATAGTGCACTATGAGAAGCATATGTTAGTAGTCTTGGTATATGATTATCTTAAGAGTGGTACATGTTTAAGGATATATATTAGTGAGGTTTGATACATGGTTTAAAGTGAGGGTTTATGGTATTTGGTTATGGATAGTGTGATGTACTGGTAGAGAAATTTTGATGGTTATATTGGTAAATATATTTGGTATATGTTTTAGGTACATGTTGGGTACATGTTGGGACATATAGTTGATGATGTTGGTATATCTTGATGAGTAATAGTTGATAGATAGTTGACACATGATTGGTACATGCTTGGTACATTGTTGAAGGAATTTGCTGGTAGTATTGTTGGCACTTGGTCTATGGATGATGTGCCATAGTACATATAGTTGATGTGTGAGTAGTCTTGGTTGATGCAAATTCTAGTGAAATTGTGCATATGGTTGAGAGTTATTTTGGTGATTGGTATTGGTAATTATATATAGTTTGGTTGATGATATTATTTGTATAGATTTTTGGTACAGGTTGTTTGGTATAGGTTGTTGGTACATATTGACATGGCAATGACATTTTGACAGAAACAAAGATAGTGACAGTGAAACTAGGTGAGTTTGTGGTAGTCCGCAAGTTGCAGTGAGGATAGTCGTAGATTTCTTTGAGTTGTTGTTAAGAGGAGTGCGGATACCCACATGTTGCAGTATAGATAGGTCGTGGATTTACAGGAAATATTTGAGAAAGGTTGGTACAGGTTGTGAAAGAGTGTTGGTACAGGTTGATAGTGACAAAGTGACAATGGTAGTGATTGATTTAGTGACAATGACAGGTTGTTCACATTTGACATTTATATTCCAAGGCGATTGGATGGGGCAAGGAAAGGGGGTTATATCCTCCTTCTAGTTGGAGCTAGAGAACCAGGGAGTTGGATCTTCCTTCAGGTTGGAGCTTGAGAACTAGGTGGTTATAGCCACCTTCTGGTTCGATCCAAAGAACTTAGGGGGATGTATCCCCCTTTTGGTTGGAGCCAGAGAATTAGGGAGTTGAATCTTCCTTAAAGTTGGAGCCTGAGAAACTAGGGGGTTGGAGCCTCCTTCCAGTTGAAGATGGAGAATTGGAATTTGGTGCTTCCTTGAATGTAATTCTTTGACATATAAGAAAATCATTCTGTGGTTTTCTCCCACATTGGGTTTCCAAATAAATATTGGTGTACTGCATATTGTGTGAATATGTTTATTATTGATTATTATGCTCTGATGGATTTTAATTTTGGTGTTGCAATAATATATTGACAATGAACTGATGAAAATTGTTGAATAAGTTAAAGGAATATAAACTGTGGTTAAACGAAGTATAAATTTCTCATTATTGATTCACGCCCTCCCCCCCCCTCCTAGTAATCCAACACTTGCAAGTAGTTTTTAATATGGGACATGTGAATGAAAGCTTAATTTTCATTATGGTGGGAGATTTAGTGTCCTTCCTTTCAACATGTTCATGACACCCACCACAACCATTAACAATGAAACTAGGAAAAGACTAATAGGGTGAAGAATTAATTTCAAAAGAGAATTTGTTAATAAAAATACTAGAATCCTAAGGTAGTACGGTGAAGAATTAGTTTAAAACCACATAAGTACTTGTTTTTTTTTAATTTTCTCATGCCTTTCACCAAGGGAGTGAGCGTTGGGATTCTAGGAAGCATGCACATACCATGAAGCTTGAGTATATATATTTTAAAACATTTGGAGATTTAAGCTCATTTTCTTTTAGTGATACATGTTTTTATTATTTATGGGAACTTTAAAGTTTAATAGGAGATTTAGAGTTTTATAGTGCTCCTTTCAAATATTCAATATAATTTGTATTTTTAAAACCTTTAAACTTGAAGTTTTCCTTTTTATTTTTTTGGTTTGGAGAAATGGGTATGTTCTTGAATTTATAAAATCATACAATTATAATCTTATTCAAAATTTAAGTTCCTGCCCCCTTAATTTGAGACTTTACATATGCCCAACCCTTGATGTTGTTACCTCTATTAGGAACGATGACCAACCTCCATTGTCATGTAATTGGTCCCACCCTTCTGACATTGTAAGCATGTTGGGATTGTGCATTGGGAAGAATAAAGGAGGTCAACTGACAAGAATGTTCTTGACAATTGATGCTTGGCATGGTCCTTGACAATAGTTTCCCTTCCTCCTCTTACCAATTCCTAAACCTTGAATTGAGTCCTTCCCAACTTTTGGATGTTTGGACTTCTATAGGCTAGACATGAGTTTCCCTCTTCCTCCTCCATCACCATGATTGAAGATTCAAGTAACCCTTGTTTAATTTTGTGGATTCAGGAAATTAAGAGGGGCTTGGAAGAGTTTCTCAAGTGTCTTATGAAAGAATATATTTTCACCACAATTAGCTACCTTGTATTAATGGTGAGTGGTTGTGTGTCTTAGGGATGATAAGAAGGGTTAGTCAACGAAGAGGCACTAGAAATCCATTTGGGATCACTTTGAAACTAAGAATAACTTTATGGAAATGAACAAAGTGAAAACGTTTGAGAAAATGGTATGGTAGCTAAAGAAAACAAATTTTTAACCTTTCAAGAGTAAGTGATGAAAATTCAACAAAGACATCATGTGTCTCATTCCTTGAGTCTGTTTTTGGAACCAATTAATGATATATTACTTGGTATGGTATTGGGATGTAAGAAAAAAGAGGAAATTGTAAAGATGCATGATTGGTTCATTCGAACAAATGTTATTGAAATATTAAAAATCATTCAATTCTTATCGAGATCTCAAGATCCTCGAGCATGTCAAAGGGAAGCTAATTTGTCAATTAAAACAATATGTTATTATCAATCCCTTACAAATGGAAAGGCCACATCAACCTAAAAGGATACATAACCCTACCACATGTAAGTTCACTCTATTACATTAAGTTTTGATCCTTTGACCTTATAAATCCCAAGGCTTGAAGTAGGGAGTGTTTTTCCTCCAACTTGTACTACTAGTAGGAGAAGGGTAACATTACAAGTGTGGGGCTGGAAGGAAAAATGTGGGCATTTTCCATATCAATTTTTTGAACTTATTCCTATAATGAGGGGGGGGTGAATCAATATAAGATACCTTTTACTATATTTAACCATTCATTAATCACTTATTAACTGAGAAAAAATAATCACATATAAAATTAAATCACAATGCACAGAGTTTAACATGTAATCCGAAATAGGTGAAAACCATAAAATGTATCTTTACAAATTCATGTAGGAACCAACCTAATGTTACAAAGATTGTAGGAACCAACCTACCAAAGACACCAATCTCCTTAACTTAAAACCAACTCAACAATATGTAGGAACCAACCTATTGGAGACACCAATCTCTTCAACTGAGCACCAAATTAGCAGGCCCTGTAGACACCAACCTACTATTACAATATTTACAGGAACCAACATGTTGGAAACACCAATCCCCTCAATTGAACACCAACTCAACAGGATATGTGTAGACACCAATCCAATATCTTCATACACAAAGTACTTATGACTTTACCTGCGTGCTTCATTCCACATAAAATCCTTCAAACCCTAGTTACATGTAGCCTTCATTCCCTAGCCAACCTCATAGAATCATTACAGAATATAATTCCTGACAGAAACATCACAACCTGAGAATAGTGCACACAACACCATCAAAATGATGAAAACATCACAACTTCATAATAGCACATACGACAGGATCACAGTGATGGCAACATCACAACCTCAGAATGCCGCACATAGAAGCATCACAATGACAACAACATCACAACTTCAGAATAGCACATACGATAGCATCACGGTCACAGAAAAATCACAACCTCATAATAATGCGCCTTGAAACATGAAATACCCTAGGAAAATCCATTAGACTTCTCTTTCACACCTTTAGATCCCAAAAAGACACCCCATTACCTTTAAAACACCTCATAATTGATCTCTTTCTTTGCTTCACCAAAAATGTGCACATTGATTCTGTATTTATAGTAATTTTGTGCCCACCTCTAGGGATGACCTATAAAGATTGGTTGATCCGGCCTCAATTTTTTGGTTGGGTTGTCAAACAGAAAAATTCATATCCCCTCATTCCTACGGAGTTAGAGGGAATGTCATATATTGTTTGTAACATCCCCGACCACCAACAGGCCGGACAACGCCACTACTGTGGAATATACACTTATATATAATATGCATTAAATCAAATTAACACATTTAACATAGAGTTACTGCCATCATACAGACTTAAATAGAATTAACAACAATTCATACATGCAACAGAATACATGAAAACATACAAGAATCATAGACATGAATTACATATAAATTAAGCATAGAATGATACTTATCTTTTAACTGGAGTAAAGTCCACCGACTACATGCAGACCTTCCACAAACCTCCCATCCTTAGAACATGTTTCTCATCACGCTCAACAGTGGGTCACCCCAGAGATGGGAATAAGATCCACCCATGGCAAGGGAATCCTATACTAGGCTAAGGTTACAGGAAAACTGCACAGTGCAGCCGAAAGGATTCTCTCCCTAAGCCTTCTTACGCCCACTACTCACGAACTCTCATTCCCCACATGCCCGTTCCACCTGGGAGTATACACATTCACTGTCACACAGTCCATCGACCTCTTCTCCTCCCTCTCAGGGTCTTGGTAACAGGTTGGATTAGGAATTCTCAGAGCTTTGTAGCTGGTGCTGGACTCTCTCTGGGAGAAAACCGCTTCCTAGCAAATTCTCTCACCTAGAGAGAGCTGCTCACAGTCCTGAAAACCTACCTCCTCAACCAGTCTTGACTCAATTTCCACAAAGTAAGGATTACAGCAACAACAACAACATTCGGTTAACTCATGGGTGGAAACAACAATAGGAAATTCGATATAGACATCCAAAAATGGTTCAAGTACAGACTTGACACTGCAAAAGATGATAGGCTGGGTACATGGGTCACGCCGATTGGCTTCACGATTCTGGGTTTTTAGAGGTGCGTGGCTATGCAAGGGCCAAACGGTTTTTCAAATGGAAATATCAGTGAAATTAGGCAGAGGATGCAAGAATGGGAGAGAAAACCCCCAACACGATTAACTCAGGGGTTACTATTTCTAGGTTCCCTGGTGGATGTCCCCGTTCACGATTAGACAGTGGGTGGAGAATGGACAGCCTCGACAGAACGAACCCCCAACACATATCAACTCATCATCTTTAACTCCATGTGCCCAGGTTGACACTTGTCTTTCTGGAGCTGCATGCACTACATTTGCATTCATTCCCCTTTCCCAGGAACTTAGGAAAACACTCATCAATTGTCCACCTTAGCCTTTAGGAAATAATGATAAACTATCATCCCCTTTAGAGGTAAGCCCCCTAGATTAGCCCCTAGGACCAAACACTTAGCCTCCTCCCTTACCCAACCTTGTGGAAGCTTAGTCCCCCATCACTCTTTCTTCGTGGTCGATCTACATGCAGTGATGTTTAATATTTATTAATGTTCTACATAATTACATATACAAAAACAGGCTCATGGCCTTAAGCACCTAGGCTCTCTGACCTAATCATCGCATAAGCTTACCAGCTTATAATTGCTTATCTCACCAGCATAAAAAACATGTTTACAATTCATAATATAATTGGGGAACATCCTTGGGGTATTAGAATCCCTTTCCCTTATTTTTGGACTGTCCTCAGTGCAACTCTTACACAACATCAACATAATTTCCGAAATCTTCAAAAAGATGAGGGTACTCTGCCCGCATAGCATCCTCATGTTCCCATGTCGTGTCCTCAGGACTGTACCAAGTCCACTGGACCTTTACAAGACCTATGGCTATATTTCAGAGTTGTTTTCTCTTCCAATCCAATATGCACACAGGATTCACTTGCAAGACGCCTTCTTGCTCCACCTGAATCACATTCCAATCAATGATATGATTAGCATCAGGTATATATTTCTTATGTAATGAAGCATGAAACACATTATGTACAATCATGGATGTAGGTAATGCAATCATATATGAAACTGGTCCAATCCTTTCTAGGATTTCAAACGGTCCACAAAATTTGGCTTCCAAATTTGAACAGTTTCCCAGCTTCAGGGAACTTTTGTTAGCTTTCACTTTCAAGAAAACATGATCACCCACTTTGAAATCCCTATGGGTCCTGTTCTTATCAACATAACTCTTCTACCTATCTTGGGAAACTTTCAAGTTCTGTTTAATCTTCAGGATTTGTTCTTCCATTTCCTTGAGCAACTCTGTCTCAACCACTGCTCTATTAGCTGGGTTATCCCAACTTACTGGAGTGTTTCAATTTCTGTCGTAAAGTGCTTCAAACAGGCTCATCTTAAGTGATTCTTGATACCCATTGTTGTAGGCAAATTCTACCAAGTGTAGGTAGTCTTCCCATTTAGATGGTTTGTCCATCACATACATCCTTAGTATGTCTTCTATTACTCGATTCACCCACTCTGTCTGCCCATTAGACTCAGGATGATAGGCTGTGTTGAAGTTCAGATTCATTCTGAACCCCTTAAATAACCCTTTCCATAACTTTGAGGTACATTTCGGGTCCCTGTCAAACACAATTGTCTTGGGAACACCGTGCAATCGTGATATTTCCCTCATAAAGATATCGACAAAATTAACTGCCTTGTGATTAGTCTTCAATGGAATAAAATTGGAAGCTTTCATAAGCTTGTCCACCACCACCATGATTGAATCATGCTGCTTTCCTGTTCCGGGCAATCCCGTGATGAAATCCATTTTCACTACCTCCCACTTCCACTCAGGAATGGGTAAAAGTTGCAACAATCCTGCTGGGTGCCTATGCTCAACTTTAACCTTCTGGCACTCCATACATCTAGCAATGTAATCTGCAATTTCTTTCTTCATACCTGGCCAAAAGTAATGGCTCTTGAATACTGCCATATTTTTATGATATCCAGGGTGCCCTGCATAAGGCACCTTATGAAATTCATTCAAAATCATAAGTTTCAAGTCTTGGACATTAGGTACATAAATTATGTTCTTGTACATGAGTGTTCCATCAGCTCCCAACTTGTAATCTTCCACTTTCTGTGACATCTCACCTTGTTGTAGCTTTTCTACCAACTCCATGTATTGCAAATCTGCATTTGCATCTTCCAAAATTCTTCTCTTAATGTCAGTTTGGTACATGCTAATGGTTGTAGCATGTAATTCATGTAATCTCCCGCTGAGCACATCAGCCACTTTGTTCTCTTTTCCTTTGATATGCTTGATATCAAAGTCATACTCACAAAGGAATTCCAACCACCTACTCTTCCTAGCATTTAAGGTTGGCTGATCAAACAAATACCTCATACCATTATGGTCTGTCCTCAGTTCAAACCTCCTTCTTATGAGGTAGTGTCTCCATTTCTTCAGAGCATGAACAATGGCCACTAACTCCAAATCATGAGTGGCATAGTTATTTTCATGCTCTTTCAACTTTCTGGATTCATAACAAATTATGAATCCATTCTGACTGAGGACTCCGAGTCCTTCTTTGCATGCATCTATACACACTACAAATTCTTCATTTGGATCTACAATCCTTAGGATTGGAGCACTAGTTAACAACTTCTTCAATCGCTGGAATCTTTCTCACAATCTTCCGTCCATTGAAATTTCTTCTCCTTCCTTTGCAAGGAAGTGATAGGGTAAGCTATCCTTGAGAACCCTACAATGAACCTTTTGTAATATCCGGCTAGACCCATAAAAGATCTGACTTCTATCACATTCTTAGTCTTTGATCATTCTCTAATGGCTTCTATCTTCTCAAGATCCAAAACTATCCTATTCTTTGAAATGATATGCCCCAAGTAGTGGATCTGCTTTTGATAAAATTAGCACTTTCTTAATTTAGCATACAACTGGTGCTCTCTTAACACCTACAACACCATTATCATATGTTGTTCATGATATTCCTCCTACTTGGAATACACCAATATGTCATCCAAAAAGACTATGACAAACTTGTACAGATAGTCCCTGAATACACCATCCATTAAACACATAAAAACAGTGGGTGCATTCGACAACCCAAATGGAACCATTGTGAATTCATAGTGACCATACCTTGTTCTAAAGGTGGTCTTGCCGATGTCTTCATCCTTTATTATTACCTGGTGATATCCTCATCTAAGATCTATTTTCAAAAATATCTTAGCATCCTTCAACTGGTCAAAGAGATCATTGATTTGTGGCAAAGGATACTTGTTCTTAACAGTCGCTTTGTTTAACTGTCTCAAATCGATGCACAATCTCAATGTCCCATCCTTCTTATTCATGAATAGGATTGGGGCTCCCCAAGGTGACACACTTGGGCATATATACCCCTTCTTCAACAACTCTTCAAGTTGCAACTGCAATTCTTTCATCTTTGGTGTATCCATTCTATAAGGAGCTTTTGATATTGGAGCTACTCTAAGAATCAAGTTTACTTTAAAATTAATATCTCTCTTTGGGGGTAGTCCTGGTACCTCCTAGAATACATCTTCAAACTCCTTTAGTACTACATGGTCTTTGATATTTGACACCTTATCCTCAGGTGCTTCCTCCAAGTGGGAAAATAATTGACAACCTTTCTTGTATCACTTCTTTACCTACATTTTTGAGATTTCTCTGATAGCAACAACTTTGGGAATTCCTTGGACTATTTTCCTATTTCCTTCCTCATCTAGGCAAGTGAATTCCTGTTTATGATAGTCCAAGATGGCATGGTGTTGGTCCAACCAATCCATCCCAACTAGACAGTCATAAGAACCTAAAGGCAGAATGTTCAATTCAGCCCTTGTGCTCAGCCCATTCATGTTCACTGGACATGACTTAACCAATCATGTAACCTTTCTCTTGGTTCCTGTGGCCAGCTGTATTAACCAAGATTTTCCATGTTTGCTTCTTGACAATTGAAAAATTTCCACCACTCTAGGATCTATATAAATATGGCTAGCCCCTGAATCAATTAAAATAGTAAAGGCATGGTTGTTGATCATACCTTCTACTTCAATCATGTGTGACTGATATTCTTCTTGATTATTTTCCAGGGCTGCATAGATCCTAGGTATTCTATTGCCCATGTCCTCCACTGTTTTAGCTTGCTAAACATTATGGACAACTCTCACTTTGCCATTTTTTTGGGGAAAATCTCTGTACTTATGGTTCCCCTGATAGCCCCAACGATGAATGGGCATATGCCTTGGTGTTTGTCCCCTTACGTCAGCCATTCCCAAATCTCTAAACAATGGTTTTCCTTGAGAACTGTTTCTGAAAAAGGGAGATTTGTTTCCTTTCTGCCTTTGCTCTTTCTTAAACTTCTTTTGGTCATCCCAAGCCTTCAGAAAAGTAGGCTTTTCTCTTTGCTTCTCATATAATCATTTTGATCTTCTTATAGTTTCTTCCATAGTTTTTGGGTCATCATGCTGGATCTTGTCACCGATGGAAGGCGACAGTCCACTCAGATACCTTTGAATCTTGACAGTCTCATCTTTGATGATCGAAACATACTTCAACAATTCCAAAAATCTTCATTTGTATTCATCAATGGTCATGCTACCGAGCTTGAGTTAAAAGAATTCTTTCATCTTTCTTTCATAATATCTCTTAGTCAAGTATTTCTTCTCAAAATATTTCTTGAATTATTTCCAAGTGATATCTTTATCTCTAATGTGTTTCACTTGCACAAGTTGATCCCACCACATGGACGCTTTTCCTTTTCAGTTGATACATCGCAATTATTCCTTCGGCATGAGAGGAATAATTTTGCAGTTGGAAATATTTCCTCATGCCAAGCAACCATGTCTCAGCATCTTCCTCCTTCTTGTACTCTCCATCAAATGTAGGAGGCTTAATCTTGTTCATTTCTCCCTTTAGTTCATCCACTCAAAATCTCCTATGTTTTCTGGTAGGAGATGGGCTTGAACTACTATGTGCCTCCTTATTGGGGTGTTTTTGGGAGTCACAATGATGCATTCTAATGCTTCTCGATCTTCTTTTCTTATCAGGGGTCTTGAGACTCCCTATTTTGCTTGAGTCACTCTCCTTATATAACTTCTTTTCGATTCTTTCTAGACTCTGCATCAACTTTAAGTTGAATTTTCCTTGTTGATCCCTGGATTTCATGAGCTTTCGGCTATCTTCTTGGTGAGTCTAGGCATCTTTCTACAATCATTCAATGATTTTCATCATATGCCCTTCCTTATCTATCTCTTATCCGTTCCCATTGGAGTTTGATCCTTCAACTCCCAAATGGATGTCCATCCCTTTTACTTCATTCTCTGAACTAGAATCAATTTGTGCCTCTTCCATTTATTTGCACTCAGTGGAAACTCTATTCGGTTCTAGCACTCGTTAAACTTCTGCAAACACAACATCTAGACAGGAATTTGTCAAGCCATCATTCCTTAACAAATCCCATAGCATTCATAAACAAATCTGATTCAATAAAACTTTCAAACTCCATTTTCTTTCAGGCTCTACTTTGTGAAGTTTTCAGGCACTAGCCCCTTTCTCTCAGTCCCCAACCCACATGACCATGGGTCGTGACCAAGTGCTAGATCAAAAGGTGCTTACTCAGGCCTTCGACTTTGAAAATTTTCAAAGCACAACTCAACAATCTCTTTGGAGTTCCGAGTTACCGAACTCGCGAAGTACGGTGGATCATCTGTCCACATCTACTTAACATCCGATGATGGACACTCACTATGGAAACTCAGGTGTCTAAGTTCTGGGTCTTTGGGTCTTCGGAGCTTTGGACTTTGGTAGTTTCAACTCCTCTATGCTCAGTTTTGCCCGGATCTCTTTTCCCCAGAGTTCACAATATACCGACACATGTCCTCCTTCATGATCAACGACTATGAGTGACTTCGGCACTTCGGGCTTTGGGAGTTTCAAACTCAGAACACTTTCCTCCTCATGAAGTACTTCCACCCGAAGTACATGATCTCTTAACGCGTGTCCTTCAGAACAGACGGTTGCGATCTACTCCGGCCTTCAGGACTTCAGGAGTTTGTCACACTCCACACTTTAAATCCTTCGAAGTGACTTTCCCCAAAGTCTCAGATTTTCTGACATGTACCCCTCTGGAAACCAAAAAACAAGATATACATCTACTATTTCTCTTTCTCCTCTATCACAAAACTTCTAAAGTGCCCTCGCTCCAGAGTTGTGGATCTTTCACCACCTGTCAAACTGGAATGGATGACTGTCGATCCTTTGCACTCAGATCTGACGTCTTGGGATCTTTTTCCTCTTCATTGCTCTCCTTTTCTTTCCTGAAAATGGATCTAACGGTCCAGACTCCTTCCAACAACAAACCTAACGACTGTTGTCGCTCCTCCTCCTGAGCTTCCTTTCTTGAACCCCTTCTGCTTAGAGGGTTTCTTCGACACTTAGTTGACTTTTAGATCTGTGCACTCCTTGCAACAGATCTTCACGTCCCTTCACGAGAAAAATCAATCTATTTCTCCCGATATTTTTGAGTCAAAGACTCTGTCGATGCACTCCTTGCACCCAAGGACACTATTGTTGGACG
>JASDQU010100405.1:59302-70910 GCA_032191745.1 Picea mariana
TGGTATAAATAAACATCATTATACATTCATTTTGATACAAGTCGAATTTCAGAGTGAAGAAGAAGTAAAAGAAGGCCGGATTTCAAGGGAGGATGAAGTCTTTTGGTGATGTGTTCTAAGGTATGTTATTTTCAGGTCATCTTACCATTTTTGCTATAACTTTTTTTCTAGAACGGTTCAGATGGTGAAATATCTATGGTATTGAGAAGACATATCAAGGTACCTCTGGTAAAAATCTCAGCTCTTGATTCGCTATAATTATGGAGATACACTCTGTGGAATATAGGGTTTGTGACCAGTCCTGAAACTAGTCAAAAAACAAGTGTTCCGGGTAAAACAGTCATAAATTTTTCATACAGACTCCAAATGCAGTGGGACCACTTCCATTGGAAACAGTACGGACTGTAGTTTCTTGTGTACAAGTTTCAGAATCAGATGTTAAATATTGAGTGCGGGGCATGCTGTACAAGTTGGGTCTTCTGAACAGACCAAAATTGAATAAAGTTTTATTATCTCTCATATATTCTTGGGTGGAAGGAAGGGGCAAGGATAGAGAGTTCAGATATCTATTTATATTGGAGGATTGTATCTTCCTCTTGGAGTTTTATCCCTCCCTTTACATTTGGAAGCTATAGCTACCTTTGGAAGTCATTACTTCCCTTGAACAAAAACTATTGATTATTTCTCATATATATTGTGCATGGTGTATTGTGGTGTATTGATGTAACTCTTATACTATTGTTCATTTCTCATTGTATATAATTGAATGGTTTAAGTAAAATTTGGAAAAGGTTTTAAATTGTACTTGATACTGATTCACCCCCCTCTCAGTATCAACAACTGTGAACCTCGAATTTGTCCCTTTTGATAACAATCAACTCTAAAATCTTTGTCTCATTAACCACTAACATGGCCCATCTAGGATTAGTGTTGTAACCATGCTCTAATACCAAAATGTAACATCCCTGGCCACCAACAGATTAGGCAATGCCACTACCATGGAATACACACTTATATATAATATGCATTAAATCAAATTAACAAATTTAACATAGAGTTACTTCCATCATACAGACTTAAATAGAATTAACAATAATTCATACATGCAATAGAATACATGAAAACATACAAGCATAACAAACATGCATTACATATAAATTAAGCATAGAATGATACTTATGTTTTAACTAGAGTAAAGTCCATCGATTACATGCAGACCTTCCATGAACCTCCCATCCTTATACCACGCTGCTCATCACGCTCAACAGTGGGTCACCCTCAAGCTGGGACTAATCTCCACCTAGGGAAAGGGAATCCTAGAGTAGGCTAAGGTTACAGGAAAACTACATAGTGCAACCAGAAGGATTCTCTCAGAAGCCTTCTTATGCCCACTACTCATAGACTCTCATTCCCCACATGCCTGTTCCACCCGGGAGTATAAACCTTCACTGTCACACAGTCCATCGACTGCTTCACCTCCCTCTCAGGGTCTCGATAACAGGCTGGATCAGGAATTCTCAGAGCTCCGTAGTTGGTGTTGGACTCTCTCTGGGAGAAAACCACTTCCCAACAAACTCTCTCACCTAGAGAGAACTTCTCACAGGCCTGACAACCTACCTCTTCAACCAGTTTCAACTCAATTATCGCAAAGTAAGTATTACAACAACAACAACAACATTCAGTTAACTCACGGGTGATAGCAACAACATGAAATCGGATATAGACATCCAAAAATAGTTCAAGTATAGATTCAACTCTACAAAAGTGGATAGGCTGGGTACAGGGCTCACGCCGGTCGACTTCACGATTCTAGGTTTCCAGAGGTGCATGGCTATGTAGAGGTCCACGCAGAGGCCAAATGGTTTTTCAGACAGTAATCTCAGTGAACTCAGGCGGAGGATCAAAGAATGGGAGAGCGAACCCCCAACACAATTGACTCACGAGTTACTAGTTCCAGGGTCCCTAGTGGATGTCCCCGTTCACGGTTAGACAGTGGGTGGAGAATGGCCAACCTCGACAGAACGAACCCCCAACATGGCTCAACTCATCATCTTTAACTACATGCACCCAAGTCAACACTTGTCTTCCTAGAGCTACATGCACTACATTTGCATCCATTCCCCTTTCCTAGGAACTTAGGACAACACTCATCAATTGTCCACCTTAGCCTTTAGGAAATAATAATAAACTATTATCCCCTTTAGAGGTAAGCCCCCTAGCTTATCCCCTAGGCCCAAACACTTAGCCTCCTCCCTTACCCAACCTTGTGAAATCTTAGTCCCCCGTCACTCTTTCTTCGTGGTCGGTTTGCACACAACGATGTTTAATCTTTATTAATTTTCTTCATAATTACATATACAAAAACAGGCTCATGGCCTTAAGCATTTAGGCTCTCCAGCCTAATCATCACATAAGCTTACCAGCTTATAATTGCTTGGCTCACTATCCTACAATTCATGTTTACAATTCATAATATAACTAGGGCACATTCTTGGGGCATTACACTATCAGAAAGGTCTCAAAATAATATTTCCAACCATATAACTTTTTCTCCAAATTAAGATAGGTATTTAGGGTAAAAACGCCTTCAAAGATATGTTATCCAAACTGATCATTAAAAATCCAAAAAAAATATTTCCAAAAATATCCATCTTGCAATATTTATTTTGGACATATGTAGGCTTGTAGTATTTATCTTGGACATTTGTAGCTTCCCTCTATCTTTGAAATCAATGACAATAATATTTCCAACAATCTCCCCCTTTTTCATTGATGGAAACCCTTAGTTAATCTTGATACTCACTTGTTTGCAACTTTCCTTGTGTCTGCAATTCTTCCTCTATATGCAACTTCTCCCTCTTTGACATCAATGGAAAATGGTTTCTCCCCTTGAGCTTTTGCTTCCCTTTTTTGACAATATGAGAGAGATATCACTCCCATACAACATTTTTCTCCTTTTACTTTATCAAGTATGTATACCTCTCTTTAGTTTCTTCTTGCATTTGCAACTAATCTTCTTGAAGATTATTTCCTTATATCACACCCTTTAGAATGAAAATTGAAGTTGTAAACTTGATCACACATTTGGATGACACTTAGAATATTATTCTTTAACCCTTGAACATACAATACATTTCGTCGTATCTTAGTCTTTCCATTATCAAGACTAACAATATATTTTCCAACTATCCTTGCAGAAGCCTTATCTCCAAAAGTAACATTGCCTCCTTTTTCCTCCTTCAAGGTGAGAAACTTGGTATGGTCCCCTGTCATGTGTTTTGAACATCCATTTTCAATGTACCATTGGTTCCCTTCATTTTGAGCATAAAGTGTAAGTCCACATTCTTCCTTCTCTGATTCTTCTCGCTTCCTTTTCCACACCCTTGTGTATTCTTTTGTATGCTTGGTAACAACATCTTCTTCCTTGTTTATGAAAGACCAATTATGGGGTCACAAAGATCATATTACTCGATAGGTTCAATCCTCAGACCTATGGGTTATATGGACCACACATGGACTAAAATATGTCCATGGAAGCAATTTCAAACTCATCCCATTTGAATGCGCCACTTGATAAAATCAAGTGCCACATGCTTTTCTCCCTTCTTTACCTTGGATCACACCTCAATATTCCCATAGCTTCAGCTCACCTTAAGAAATTGTCTCTTTTAAGTTCCTCTCTCACAAGTATATCACATTTTCCATATGACCACAGATGGTGATCAAGTTCTTAGATCATCGACACTAATGGTGTCATCGACATACTAAGACCAAGAACTAAACAAATGGGTGTTAGGATTTTGACAGTAAAATCTCCACAAAACCATGGGATGGAATCAAGCACTTAACCATATCATCATTGGCCTTGGAGTATATTGACGATATATTGTTGTCTCATGAAACTTCCTCTCCAATATAAGATTTACATGTGTCTCTTTCCGGATCTGTTGATTTGGGTCGTGTCAAATACATCTTTGTTGTCAGACCATTTCTTCCGACCCAATGAGTTTTCATCGACCCCTACTCATTGTTGGTTATCACCTGTCATCGACAATCAATTATCGTCGATGATACCATAAGTAGATATCTTCATTGACAAGCTAGTGGGGATTTAATCCCGACATAACCAAGTCTCGAAAATCGATATGTTCTAACGATACAATAGGATACCCAATTGATCTTGGCCATCAATTCATCCTGTCCAAAAACAAGAAATGGGTAGATATTCCATCGTCACACGAGTATCAAGAGCCTGGATCTTCTTTTATCCAACCATGATCAATGCTCAATATTCCTCCTCACTATAGTACGACTTCTATTGTTTGTTTCAACCTGCAACAAATTCTCCTAGCCTCTCTCACACACATTCAACATATCAATTCAATAGGGTTTCAATGAAAAAATTGCACATAGAATTAACACATCAAGGAACAGATACATTAAATACACAAATTTGTATTAGATCTAGCTCTATCACACACCAGTAGAGCCTCTATGGGCCTGGCCTCCCTCTCGGCCTGATTCTACATTGTGTCTGGTCTCCTCTTCAAATTCCCGAAGGCTTACATATATAAGAAAAAACACAAGCATTGAATGATCTCAGATGTGATGTATCCTCAATCTATCCCTAAGATCACTCAAGATCATAACAAACAATTAACAAAAC
The DNA here is from genome assembly GCA_032191745.1 of Picea mariana. Lineage (NCBI taxonomy): Eukaryota > Viridiplantae > Streptophyta > Pinopsida > Pinales > Pinaceae > Picea > Picea mariana. The sequence goes on from JASDQU010100405.1 coordinate 63,969, forward strand.
CCTATCAATTTACTTAAAATTTCAAGGAATCGCATCCTCTTGGCCATGTCTACCTTCTAGAGGGTTCATGATTTGATTTTGAATTGGGGGGGTGGTCAATATGCCTGCATCAAACTCCCAGGGTATACAAATTTCATGATCTCCTTATCATGTGTCTTCATTGCTACTTTCCATATTCAACCTCTGGTCTTCCTTTTTCCTCATGCATCACTCCATCATAACGTTGAGCTTCTCCTCATGATCAACAATGAGATGCAACAAAGCCTTTATCCTCTACCAGGCCTCTGCACCTGCTACCCAATACCTCATCAATATTTATCCTGAGATTAATCTATTGGTACTATAGGTTCTCTCGTATGGAACCTTTTGAGCACTATGTTTCCCTAGGATTATGCAATCATGCTCACCTTCATGTAGAGAAATATTTCCTTGCTCTTATACCAGTTTATGAAAGACCAATTCTAGGGTCATGAAGATCCAATTATTTGATAGGTTCGATCCTTGGACCTGTGGGTTATCTGGCCCACACATGGAATGAAATATGTCCATGGTAGAAATTTGAAACTCATCCCCTTCGAACACACCACTTGATGAAATCAAGCACCATGGGTTTTTCTCCCTTCTGTACCCTAGATCACACCTAAATTTCCCCATAGCTTCGGCTCACCTTCAGAATTCAATTATGTGAAGCAGTGATCAAGTGCTTAGATCATCGACGCTAATGGTGTCATTGTCGGACTAAGACCAAACACTAAACAACTGAGCACTAGGATTTTGACATTCAACTCTCCAAAGAACCATGGGATGGAATCAAGCACTTAACCATATCTTCATCGACCCTGAAGTATCAATGCAATCTTGGTTCAACTATCTTGATGATATGTTTTTCTCTAACTAAAATTTTGCTCGAATAGAATATTTTCGCACGTCTCTTTCCAGATCTATTGATTTGGGTCATGTCGAATACATATCCATTGTAGGACCATTGATTTTGATCCGATGAATCTTTGTCGGACCTTACTAGTTGGCGGTGATCAATTGTTGTCAACAATCAACAGTCATTGGTGATTGCATAAGTGGATATCGTCATTAGTGAGGCAGTGGGGCTTGAGTCCTAGCACAACCAAGTCCAAATGATCGATATTTTCTAATGATATAACATGATACCCAATTGATCTCAATCATCAATTCATCCTTTCCAAAAACAACAAATGGTTAGATCTTCCCTTGTCACGCGATTATCAAGATCCCATATCTCCATTTATTCCACCATGATCAATGGTCACTATTCCGTTTTACGAGGGAAAAACTCTCTATGGCCAAGGGTAAACCACAATAGACAGGTATGACTGCAAAAATCGACTCAATTCCAACATATGATATACAAACTAATGTGCAAGATAATAAAGAGGCCTACCTCGATCCAACGTTTGATGATGTTCCACTATTGAGCACTTTGACCCAAAGCTTTGTACCTGCAATAAGTTCTGTTGAAATTACTAAGACAACTAAGAGGGGGGGTGAATTAGTTGTTATTGTGCTTAAACAATTTTAAGTCTATTAATAAATTCTTAATCTTTCTTCAAGTGATCATCAACATTATACAACATATGGACAATAAAATAATGAGCATCAGTCACACATAAGATATACACAGAGACATATTTTCACGAGGAAACCCATAAAGGGAGAAAACCTCTTCTTCTTCGAAATGATAGGTAGTCTTTTAAGTTCTGTACATCATCTATAATTGAGCACCAACTCAATGTGAGGCTACAACCTCTATTTTGCAAGCTGCAACTTGCTGAGAGCACTGACTCTCTGTTTTCTCTAGCACCCACTAGAAGGAAGCACCAACTCCCTGGTTTCTCTAGCACCAACTAGAAGGAAGCACCAACTCCCTCGTTTATCTAGCACCAACTATAAGGAAGCTACAATTCCCTGTGCTCAAGCACCCACTTGAACCTCTGAGGACACCAGTCCTCCCTAGCACCTCCCAACCACCCTGAAATATGAATATGAAATACTAAAACCAAGTACAGTGATATAGTGTTCAATAACAACTTACCAGTCTCATTATTGTTCTGCAAGATTTTTCTACTCAGTCTTCCTCACTGTCTTCCAGCATGAATCCACTGCCCATTCTCTTCTTCTGCCTTTTGTGCTCTGTGTGCCATTCCCATTTAATGCACCTTTTGTTTCCTATCCATTTCAGCTACTGCACCACCTCTTTACTACCTCACACATGCATTACCTTACCTCAACAACAACAACCTCATCAATTCTCTATGCCATGTTCTTATAGCTTCTGTGCACCTTGTGCATGCCATATGCGCAATGCTTCTGCATATCTTCACAGTGAGTGCTTTGTCTGATCATCATTACGACTTCTCAGCTTCTCTAGCAGTTTGCTCACTCGTTCAACATCACTGGATGTCATGCTGAGATTCCTCAGCCTCTCTGGCAGTCGAGACTCTTCATATTCTCTGGCATAGTCGAGCTTATACTTTCTACTTCAGTTACAAACTTCAACACTCATGCACTTGTCAGTCCCTCTAAGAATCGTCTTCATTCACTGGAAGAAGCTTGGAGACCCTTCAGCTCCTCTGGCGATCACACAGAGGTCTCTTCGAATATTTTGACAGAGACCATCAATGGTTTCCAGCAGTTAGACTACGAGGAGCAACATTATCCCTCCGATCATGCCCAAAATCCCCTGCACCGTTCGATTGACTTCATGTGATCTTGCATTTATTTTGCAAATTCGCATTTCGTTACTTCGGGATCCCTGGGGTAAAGATTTCGTTACTCTCCATGTCCCGATCCCTGAAAATCCGAAATGGAGCTTGTCTGAACTAGCTCCTTCCTTTCTCGTGACCACCAGCGGTGACCATAGGTTGTGCCAAAAGGCACTTCATATTTCGCGAGTTTTTACACCATGCTCTATTGACTCCAAGTCAGCGAAATTCCAATCGCTTGCCACTTGTCTTATGATTTGACGGTCCAGATCAGATCTTGAATCAATGGCTCTGATCATATCGTGATTTCGACATTCTTGTTTCAAAGTGTTTCGACACTCCAACTTTCGATATCCGAAACCCCGAAATGGGGTTGGATCAACGGTCCACATCAAACCTTGATCTGACGGCTCAGATCATTTCGTGATTTCGCATTTCGCAATTTTGGCATTCTTGTGGTATTATTTCTTGACTCTCCAAGTTGCGATTGGAGAAACCCCGAAATGGAGTCTTTGACATGCTTTGATTTTCTGCCACGCATCCCTCTTGGATCAACGGTCAAGATTTTATCAAGGCTTTGCATATCGCGATTTCAGGACTCCTGTGGTGGGAGTTCTTGACATCTCCATCTCCCGATTTCCGAAACTCTGAAGTGATGTAAACTTGCCGATGTCACACGTGGATTGACATGTGTCGAATAACTACCACGTGTCACTCTGATTCATGACTTACATGTGCCTAAAATCTTGAACCATATTGACACTTGTCATTGTCTGGTTGTGCCATGTGTTCTTAGCTGACATGGTTTGCTGACGTGTTTGTTTCAGTATTTCACATTTCGTGATTTCGGGACTCATGTTGTAAAGAACCTTGACATTTCCATCTCCTGATATCTGAAATCTCGATGGCCAAAAATCTGAAATGGAGTTGGACCATCACTTCGATCTTGCACTTTAAAGAACATGCAGGTTCTTCCTGATCCAACGATGGTCGGAACTTATGCTCAGATCTGATGCCTGAGATCTATCCTCCTCTTCTGTGCATTCTTCTTGTCTACAATCTGATCTGATGGTTCTCTTTCTTTCAGGAATTGAAATGGGATCCAACGATCACTGACGCTTCTCCTCCCGAGATCAGGCACTGCGTTTGACTTTGCGCTAATTCCTCCTGAGCTTACTTTGTCCTTGTTTTTCCTTCGCTGCATACTCTGATCTTTCCATCAGTGACAAGACCATACTGCTTGCAAAGCATGCCAAGCCATCATCGCTATTGTACTTTCCATCAATGACAAGCATACACTTCCTGTAAAACATGCCAACAATCTCCCCCTTTGGCATTGATGGCAACAAAGGCACCCAGATTCTTTTCTCCCCCTTTGACATCAATCTCAAGGAGAACATGCTCACCCTGAGCTATTGTAGTCCTTTTAGGAGGTATCAGATATTCAATCAATCAATAAAAAACTCCCCCTAATGGGATGAACTTTCTTAGATGTCAAATGGGATGACACCCAGCTTCTGTCGGAGATAATCAAATGGTGGCTTGGCTAGGGGTTTAGTAAAGATGTCTGCTATCTGTTTTGTGGAAGGGATATAATTCAACAAAACAACTCTATTTGTGAATTGTTCTCTGAGAAAATGATATTTTATTGGGATATGCTTAGTATTGGAATGAAGAACAGGATTCTTGGAGACACTAATGGAACTAGTGTTATCAAAATGAATTGTAATCAGATCAGTATAGTTTACCTTCAAATCTGCAAGAGTTTGAATCATTCACAAGATCTAAGTATAGAAAGTAACAGCGGCAATGTAATTTTCTTCTGTAGTTGATAAGGAAATGGACCCCTGTTTCTTACTAATCCATGCTACCAACGAGTCTCCCAGGAAGAAGGCACCTCCAGTGGTGCTCTTTCTTTCATCTACACAATTTGCCCAATCTGCATATGAATAAGCAGTTAACTGAAAATTCTGATTTCTGGGATACCATAGACCATAATTCATTGTTCCCTTCAAGTATTTGAATATCCTTTTGACAACTACCAAATGACTTTGTTTAGGAGCAGACTGATAACGACCTACCATTCCAACAACTTGCATTATATCAGGACGGGATGCTGTGATGTACAAAAGACTGCCTATCATTGATCGATATGTCCTTTGATCAACATCGAGTGAAATGTCATCTTTACTGAGCTTGCAACCAACCACCATGGGTGTGCTAACTGTAGAGGAATCTTCCATTTGAAATTTCTTCAACATCTCTTTCAAAAAAAATTCTTGAGAAATAAATATTCTTGCAGAACTTTGTTTTACTTGTAAGACAAGAAAATATGACAGTTCTCCTATCATGGACATTTCAAATTCTGTTTGCATAGAGTTAGCAAACCACTGGACAGATGATTCATTAGTACAGCCAAAAATAATATCATCTACATAAACCAAAGCAACTAGTAAATTATCACTTTCAGACTTCATGTAAAGGTTACTGTCAACAATACCTTTCTTGAACCCTTTTTCTTGTAAAAATTTGTTCAGTCTATAATACCAAGATCGTGGTGCTTGTTTTACTCCATATAAGGACTTCTTCAGCTTACAAACATAATTAGGATTATCTGTCAATGAGAATCCTTCAAGTTGCTCCATATATAATTCTTCCTCTAGATCTCCATTAAGAGATGTTGACTTAACATCCATCTGATAAACTTTAAAGTTCTTATGACATGAATAAGCAAGAAACATTCTGATAGCTTCCAATCTCGCCACTGGTGAAAAAGTTTCATCAAAGTCCTGACCTTCAACTTGTACATACCCTTTAAAGAACAATCTAGCTTTATTTCTAGCAACTTGTCCTTTTTCATTCAGGTCTAGGGACAACCTCCCAAGTATTGTTCTTCTCAATCTGATCAAGCTCCTCATTCATTGTTCTAATCCAATTATAATCCTGGCTAGCTTCCTCAAAATTTTTAGGTTCAGTCATAGATAAAAAGGCAACCTGAGATTGTTCTGAGTCTTTAATCAATTTCCTTCTTGTCTGAACTCCTTTATTTATATCCCCAATTATCTAATTTTCAGGATGATTCCTTCTAATAATTCTGAGAGGTGATTTTGCTTCTTTCTGTTGATTTGTGTCAGTCTGAGTATTCGTATCTTCATCTGATTCATATTCTTCCTTTTCAGATCCTTGGACCTGTTCATCTTCATCTTCAACTATATCTTTTGTTCTTGGTTCAACACTGCTTACATTTCTGACTGGGATTTCTTCATCAACTTTTATGTCTATACAATCAACTAGTTTGTGCAGTCTCTTATTGTAGCATCTGTAGCCTTTACTATTTGTAGAATAACCCAAAAAGATACCTTCATCAGCCCGGTCATCATATTTGCCAATATTTTCATCACTGTTTTTGATATAACATTTACTCCCAAAAACTTTAAAATGATTGATTGAAGCAGGTCTTCCAAACCATAGTTCATAAGGGGTCTTGTCACTGTGTGGCCTAAGATGAGATTTGTTAAGGATATGAACAGTTGTATGAATTGCTTCCACCCAATAAGTCTGAGGTATGTTCCTTTCATTCATCATTGATCTTGCCATTTGTTGTACTGATCTATTCTACCTCTCAACAACTCCATTTTGTTGTGGATTCCTTGGAATTGTGTACTCTCTTTTGATCCCATGTTTATCACATAACTCTTTGAAGTTCCATGAACTAAACTCTCCTCCTCTATCAGACCTTACTACCTTTAATCTTTTTCCTGTTTGATTCTCAGTCAGAGCCTTAAACACTTTGAATTTTTCAAATGCTTCAGGTTTTTCCTTTAAAAAGGCAACCCATGTTAGTCTAGAATAATCATCAATAATCAACATAAAATAGTTTTCTTTTCCTGTACCTTCTTTTCTTGATGGTCCACATAAATCCATATGTACTAACTGGAGAGGTTTTTCTGTTGAGGGAAAGTTTTTAGATTTGAACTGAGTGTGAGTAAGATTTTATATCTGGCAGGGTTTACAAATAGAGTTGTATGGCTTTGATATCTTCGGAAGATCCTTTACTGCCCCATTGTTTCTGAGCTTGATTATATGATCAAAATTTAGGTGTCCAAGTCTCCTATGCCATAGCCAACTTTCATCATACTTGCTTAAGTGACATTCTTCTTTTTCTTCTTTTAACACATAGACATTATTTTCTGTTCTTATCCCT
>JASDQU010100405.1:78759-125342 GCA_032191745.1 Picea mariana
TTGCTGAGAGCACCAACTCTCTGTTTTCTCTAGCACCCACTAGAAGGAAGCACCAACTCCCTGGTTTCTCTAGCACCAACTAGAAGGAAGCACCAACTCCCTGAGTGTTTCCAACACCAACTGGATGGAAGCACCAACTTCCAATCATACAGGCACCAACCTGTAAAACAGAGAACAAGAGTTCTCTCTTGCACCACCCTGCCACCATGGTTTCTCTGGTTGCAACCAGATGGAATCTAAAACTCCCTGTGTTCAAGAACCCACTTGAACTTCTGAGGACAACAGTCCTCCCGAGCACCTCCAAACCTCCCTCAAATATAAATCTTTGATATTAAACCTCATTACAATGAAATAAAGTTATTCAATGGCTTACCAATCTTGTCGTTGTTCTATTACACTGCTCTGCCTTGTCTGCATCGGTGTCTTCTGCACACCCATTGCACTTTCTGTTCTTCTCCATTTTATGCTCTCTGCACCATATCCTTTCAATGCAACATTCCTCTACTGTGCATTTTCTGCTCCTGCGCTCTGTATCCTTGTACACCTCTGAAATTCTCCTCCACAGGGACAACGACGACTCCCTCAGCAACAACAACCCATCTCTTCTCTGTACCGTGTATATATATCTTCTGTGCCCCTTGTGCATGAAATGTGCACCATCCTCTGCATGCTCACACCACACCGATATCCTCCACCTCTCGAGTGCTCTGCCTGATCATCATGGTAACTCTTCGGCTTCTCTGGCGGTTTTCACACGCGTTCAGCATTACTGGGTGTTATGCTAAGATTCCTCAGCCTCTCTGTCAGTTGAGACTCTTCGTCTTCTTTGTAACAGTCGAGCTCATGCTTTCTGTTTCAGTTACAAGCTCTTTTTCCTCTGGAACAGAACCTTTCACATTCTGTCTCATTTTCTTTTATTCACACCCCCATGGCGGTTCCACTTCCCATTTCCTTAGGCAAAAGGAAGACACTTGTCCAAGCAACTGAAAGGCCAACAAAAACGCTAACTGAATTGCAATCATGAGTCCGTTTTGCTAACAGAATCCAAACTCAGTAGTTAACTGTGAGAGAGAGCAGTAACCCTCCGATCAATACTTGATCCAACGGTTCAGATCCAATCGGGATTTCACTCATCACGATTTCGGCATTCTTGGCGTTCATAGTTTTTGTCACTTACAAATCCGGATTCCCGAAACTTCGTGAGAGGTCAAATCAACGGTCCATATTATTTCTGGATCTGATGATCCAGATTTAATCACGATTTCGCATATCGCGAAATTGGCATTCTTGATGCATTGAGTTCTTTGCCTCTTGAATTTGCGATCCCCGAAACTCCATGAGAGGTTAGATCAACGGTCCAGATCATTTCTGGATCTGACAGTCCAGATTCAATTGCGATTTCTCATATCGCGAAATCAGGATTCATGTTGCAATGTGTTCTTTTCCTTTTGAATTCATGATCCTCGAAACTCCTAAATGGAGTTACATCTATGGTCTAGATCCAAGCTTGATTCTACAGTTGCGATTGCATCATAATTTCGCATATCGCGAAATCGACATTCCTGTGGTGAATGTTCTTGTAACTTCCAAATCTTGATCTGCGAAATTCCATAATGAAATCAAGTCAATGATCCAGATTATATCTAGATCTGACGGTTCATATTAAGTCGGGATATTACTCATCGCGATTTTGCATATCGCGAAATCGGGGTTTCTGATGTCAATAATCTTTGTCATGTCCAACTCCCGATCCCCGAAACTCTGATATGGTGTCCATCTGCTTACGTCACACGTGGATTGACACATGTTGAATACTGCCACGTGTCACTCTGATTCATGACTTACATGTTCCTGAAATGTTGAATCAGTCTGACACTTGTCATTACCTGATTGTGCCACGTGTCCCTAGCTGACGTGGTCTGCTGACGTGAGTTGGGTCGACGGTCTAGATCACATCCTTGATTCAATGGATGTGATTGCATCGCAATATCGCATATCGTGAAATCGGGGTTTTTGTTGTCGAATGTTTTTGTCACTTCAAAATCCTGATTCACGAAACTCCGATAAGGAGTTAAATCAACGGTCCAGATCACTTTTTATGTTAACGGCTGCGATTAAATCGCAAAATTGCATATCGCAATTTCGGGGTTCTTGATGTCAAGTGATTTTGGCATTTCAAATTCCCGATCCCCGATACTCCGACAGTGACTAGAATTAATGGTCCAGGTCACTTCTAACTTTAACGGCTGCGATTAAATCGCGAAATCGCATATTGCAATTTCGGGGTTCTTGTTGTCAAGAGAATTGGATATTTCAAAGTACCGATCCCTGATACTCTGATGAAGCCTCCTGTCGAGCTTCTCCCAGTGGCACCCGATCACTGCCACGCGTCCTTCCAAATGGACGGTCCCGATTATGTCGGGATTTCAAGACTTTCAATGTCCCGGTTCTAACGACCTTGAGAACTCCGATCTCCCAATGGCTGATATCCCGATGACAACTCCTCGTGTCGGGACTTCTCTTCTTTCTCCCAAGGTTTATCTCCCTTGCAGCTTCTGCAGATCTGACGGCTGTCGGTGACCCTGCACCAAATCCAACGGCTCTCGTTCTTTCGGGAAGTTTGAATGGGATCCAACGATCACTGACTCTTCTCCTCCCGATTATTGCTGCGCTGCTATTCATTGTTGTTGTACTCAAGCCATCACTACAACTGTACTTGCCATCAATGATAAGTCTACGCTGCCTGTACAACATGCCAACAATCCTTTGTACACTCTTCCTATATCCATGCCATCTCCATTGTTGTTCTTTCCATCAATGACAAGCATATGTTACCTGTTAAACATTTTCCAACACATGACTTGTCATGTTTAAGCTTATAGATCTACCTTTGAATAAAAGGAACCTGCTCTGATACCAATTGTTGAAATTACTAAGACAACTGAGAGGGGGGGTGAATCAATTGTTATTGTGCTTAAACAATTTTAAGTCTATTAATAAATTCTTAATATTTCTTCAAGTGATCATCAACATTATACAACATATGGACAATAAAATAATGAGCATCAGTCACACATAAGATATACACAGAGACAGATTTTCACGAGGAAACCCATAAAGGGAGAAAGCCTCTTCTTCTTTGAAATGATAGGCAGTCTTTTAAGTTTTGTACATCATCTATAATTGAGAACCAACTCGATGTGAGGCTACAACCTCTGTTTTTCAAGATGCAACTTGCTGAGAGCACCAACTCTCTATTTTCTCTAGCACCCACTAAAAGGAATCACCAACTCCCTGGTTTCTCTAGCACCAACCAGAAGGAAGCACGAACTCACTGGTTTCTCTAGCACCAACTAGAAGGAAGCTACAACTCCCTGTGTTCAAGCACCCACTTGAACCTCTGAGGACACCAGTCCTCTCTAGCACCTCCCAACCACCCTGAAATATGAATATGAAATACTGAAACCAAGTATAGTGATATAGTGTTCAATAACAGCTTACCAGTCTCATCACTGTTCTGCAAGATTTTGCTACTCAGTCTTCCTCACTCTCTTCCAGCATGCATCCGCTGCCCATTCTATTCTTCTACCTTTTGTGCTCTGTGTGCCATTCCCATTCAATGCACCTTTTGTTTCCTATCCATTTCAGCTATTGCACCACCTCTTTACTACCTCGCACATGCATTACCTCACTTTAGCAACAACAACCTCATCACTTCTCTGTGTCGTGTTCTTATAGCTTCTATGCACCTTGTGCATGCCATATGCGCAATGCTTCTGCATCTCTTCATAGTGAGTGCTCTGTCTGATCATCATTACGACTTCTCATCTTCTCTGGCAGTTTGCCCATGTGTTCAACATCACTGGATGTCATGCTGAGATTCCTCAGCCTCTCTGGAATTCGAGACTCTTCGTCCTTTCTAGCATAGTTTAGATTATACTTTCTGATTCGGTTACAAACTTCAATGCTCATCCACTTGTCAGTCCCTCTAAGAATATTCTTCATTCATTGGAAGAAGCTTGGAGACCCTTTAGCTCCTCTAGCGATCACACAGAGGTCTCTTCAAATCTTTTGGCAGAGACCATCAATGGTTTCTAGCAGTTAGACTGCGAGGTGCAACATTATCCCTCTGATCATGCCCAAAATCCCCCTCACCATTGGATTGACTTCATGTGATCTTGCGTTTATTTTTCCAATTAACATTTTGGTATTTCGAGATCCCCGTGCCAAAGATTTTGTTACTCTCCATGTCACGATCCCCGAAACTCTGAAATGGAGCTTGTATGAACTATCTCCTTCCTTTCTCGTGACCACCGGCGGTGACCACAGGCTGTGCCAAAAGGCGCTTCATATTTCGCGAGTTTTTACACCATGCTCTATTGACTCCAAGTCAGCGAAATTCCAATCGCTTGCCACTTGTCTTATGATTCGACGGTCCAGATCAGATCTTGAATCAATGGCTCCGATCATATCGCGATTTCGACATTCTTGTTGCAAAGTGTTTCGACACTCCAACTTCCGGTATCCAAAACCCCGAAATGGGGTTGGATCAACGGTCCACATCAAACCTTGATTTGACAGCTTAGATCATTTCACAATTTCACCTTTCACAATTTCGACATTTCTGTGGTATTGTTTCTTGACTCTCCAAGTCGCGATTCGTGAAACCCCGAAATTGAGTCTTTCACATGCTCTGATCTTCTGCCGCACGTCTGTCTTGGATCAACGGTCAAGATTTTATCAAGGCTTCACATATAGCAATTTCGGGACTCCTGTGGTAGGAGTTCTTGACATCTCCATCTCCTGGTTTCCAAAACTCTAAAGTGATGTAAACCTACTGACGTCACACGTGGATTGACACGTGTCGAATAACTGCCACGTGTCACTCTGATTTGTGACTTACATGTGCCTAAAATGTTGAACCAACTTGACACTTGTCATTGCCTAGATGTGCCACGTGTTCTTAGATGATGTGGTTTGTTGATGTGTATGTTTCAGGATTTCGCATTTCACGATTTCGGGACTCATGTTTTAAAGAACCTTGACATTTCCATCTCCTAAAATCTGAAATCCCGATGGCCAAAACTCCAAAATGGAGTTGAACCACAACTTCGATCTTGCACTTTAAAGAATGTACAGGTTCTTCCTAATCCAACGATGGTCGAAACTTATGCTCAAATCTGATCCCTGAGATATGTCCTTCTCTTTTGTGCATTCTTCTTGTCTACAATCTGATCTGACGATCCTCCTTCTTTCGGGAATTGAAATGGGATCCAATGATCACTGACGCTTCTCCTCCCGATATTAGGCACTGCGTTCGACTCTGCGCTAATTCCTCCCGATCTTACTTTGTCCTTGTTTTGCCTTCGCCACATACTCTGATCTTGCCATCAGTGACAAGCCCATACTGCCTGTAAATTATGCCAAGCCATCATCATTGTTGTACTTGCCATCAATGACAAGCATACGCTGCCTGTAAAACATGCCAACAAGTTCTTAACAAACAAGCAGAGCAAGTATATAGTGATAATGTAAATAGGGTTATCACATCAGATAGCATAATCCATTAATAAACATTAAAAACATGCCCATGGATAATAATCATATATTTGCATGATACCAATAGGACGGGAAAGGAGTATTTCTATTAATGAATGATCAACATAAGTGACAACATTACAGACTTCCATGTCAACACAGTTCGAAACCAAGAAACCATGTTCCTTCCAACTGGGCCTCCACCACTTCAATCCTCCACCAAAGGAAAGCTCATATAAAAGAGACAATGAGGTTCTCTCAACAATAGGGAAAGAGCTTGGGGGTTGAACACTGTGTTCAGACTTGAGGGACAAAGGGATGCAGACTCAATATGAAGTAATTTCTCCAGAGTAACTTTTGCTCTTAAAGTTGAATGCTTTCTCCTCTTTTCCATAGCTCAGAATTGTGCTTTTATAGTATTCAAAATGAAATTGAAGGGATGAGTCAGAATGTTTCCAGTATGTGGAAGGCCAAGGATCAGAGATCTCCTGTCGTGACATGGAAACCCGACTCCATTTTTGTATTTTCTGGCACAAATCCTGATGTACGCAGACTATAGCAGAGAATCCTGCGTAAACGCATGTTGTATAGTAGATAGGGCACGTATATGTGGAAAAATATGTATTTTTAGCTCTGGATTCATCAAAAAGAGATGACAAGTCCGCATAGGGAAATGGAAAAAGGCCCTCTGTGCAAGATAGAAATGGTGAGGAAAATCTTTCTATAACAAATGCCCCCTATTGTGTGAGGTCAGACGATTATCTATGATGGCTGAAATACATTATAAATAACCCAGGAGTGGAGTGGTAGAGAACCTTCTGGACGAACTCAATTCCTTATTACATTCTGTACTGACTTTTCATACATGGCTCCCAAGAATACAATGCAGATCCATGTGGAAAATATACCAAATAAGTGTTCGTGGCCATGAACAAGAAAATACAAATGTGGTTACATGCCAAAAGTTGTCATAGTCATGAACAAGGCCCAGTGAAACCAGTCTCAAAACAAATATGAAGATATCTGTATACCATGGAGTACAATCTTGATCTCCCATGATCACTAAATTCATATAGGTATTGGTCCAATGAAAAGGAAGAAACAACTCAGGAAAACTACGGCCATATAGAGATGTTTTCAAGTCTTCTACACTATCCACCAAGGTTGAAATTCTACATCATGTGAATAAAGGAGTTGAGGTCAAACACAATGAGACATCGTTTGATTACTGGTCATTGAGGTATACCATTAACAAACGCGAGATATCCTACCAATAATGAAAGTAGGTATCAAGGCACTGAGTACATTCCTACAAGTGTGAATAAAGGAGTCGGTGTCGAACACTTGAGGAATCCATTGATCATGATACATTGATGTATTCCCATCTGTCAATGGCAAGTGATCCTGCCACTAATGACTGCAAGCCTCAAGGTACTCATAAGACTCTAGGTCCCATATCCAAAATAAATGAGTTGAAGTCGATGGAAAGAGACCCGCTAAAAGGAGAGAATTAAGGTATCTCTCATCAGTCATCACAAGGAACAAAGAAAGAGCCTCATCATTTGGTGGAGATAGAACGAAGAACATGTTCACGAACACACCAACCCTGTGCATCTTTCCATGTACCAAATGCAAACGATACACAAAAAATACCCTTTGAATAACAACCAATCATGAAAACTACTGACAAAGGTGAGGAAACCACCAATAAGGCTAATGGCATCCAACACACTACACGAATCCCAAAGTGTGAATAGATGTCTTGCCATCGAACACAAGGGAAACCACCCAGTCAATGACCAATGATGAAATGTCGATTGTTGGGTTCAAGGTGACCTTCCCATGATGAAAGTAGGGCCAGGGTGCATGATAAGACCATAGTATCATGTGATTTTGAGACAAACTGAGGGTATGGACGACATGCAAAGTCAATATTTCTGAGGAGTAGCCGACACAGGTTGATAGACTTCCTTTGAACAAGAGCATGAGACATATGATAGACTCTGGCAGCATAGACCCAATGATATAACTATCAGATGCAGGAGGCATAGATAATGTTCTCTATGGGGACTAGAAGAGTAACCAGTCGGTAGAGAAAGATTTGTAACGGGATCAACTTCCTAAGGCCATGCTAAACCCAAAATTATGATGATGCAAGGACTTAATAACTTTGTGCTATGTTCAAAGGTGAAGACTACTGCCAAATATAATATAGTACTCCCTTCCCACCCATCTTTTTTTTGCTTTTTCATAAAAAATGAATGCTATGATATAGAGGAGGAAACGAGTGTCGCAAGTAAGAAAAACTAGTTCCAGCATTGGACATACCTATGCTCAATGTAAGGAAATGCATGCGAGAGATGGACACTCGAGGTGATGTTTCCTCCAGGGTGTAGGGTGTCAAATTGTGAAGGATATAAACAAGGCTCTGCTTGGTTGAGGATGTAAAGACTTTTTAGGAAACGGTTTATAACACAAAGCGAGAACCGGCTAAAGGCTCAATATTGCAAGCGAGGGCATGAGATGCAATCACAACTTAACGCCAAAAAATTTCATTTTTTATGTCTATTAGTCTATTTGGTGTGAAAAAGGGGTAAACTTGTGCCAAATAGACATCTTTTCAAATCCAATTTATGAGTGTGAGAAAAACAAGTTCACTTGGTGATCTTTTATATTTTTGGTAACGAGTCGAAAAAGAGCTTAACTAAGACTCATGACCTTTCAAATTCCAATTTAACAAGTGTGAAAGGGACAAATCACTCGACAATCTTTTCAGTTTTTTAGATGATTCGGAAAAGAGCTTAACTAAAACTCATTTTTGGGAGTCTGCGAGGAATAAGGCTGCATGTGCATGAGTGAGAAATGAGGTTCTTCACAAAGTCATGTATCAGGTTATAATGGACTCCCAACCCTAAGGAAAACCTTGGCATGGGTGCCAAATGACAAAGACAATCTAACTAGGGCACCCATGTTTGGTAAGTCTCTACCATTTATTAGCGACACTACTTATAGCAGACAGAAGGTTCTGTGTCACAATAAATGGGTTCGTACCTAAGGCGTAAAAAGTGGTAGTCGAAGGATAATGCAAAAATGCACGATAAAGTAGATACCTATCCTATATGCTAGGTTATGAAAATACCTTCCCGAGGTGACAAACAACCAATCATGATGTCAAAATCTGTAAGAAAACTGAGTAAAAACTACGAAATCCAACTCAAAACCACTTTTGAATTAGTTCATTAGGTGAAAAAATAGCATGAAACTATATAAAGTGGGTAAAAATAGCTTATAAATAGTAATAAAATAATAAAATTATTATATCATTTTGATTTTTACCCAAATAGTGCAATTGGACCAAAAATACCTCCAAGATTCAAATGACAATTGCGGGAGTGTCGGGCAATGAAATCACGAACCGTCTGGATTAGGTAACTCTACATCTTATCCTCTTCAAATTCAGTGGATTACATTTTTGAATTAGGTTTCAATTTTTTTGTTTTTGGGAGCGTAAATTAGGAATTTCGTTGTACGCGGGATGGCTTTGTTTAGGTCACGTATACGATGAGGTATACGCTCTTGTGTGAACCATAGGGGGATTATATTAATCCCTACACACAATTGTATGCCAGGGAAGCCGCATACAGGTACACAAATGGCCAAAAAGAAGGGTTCTAACTCAAAATTTGGTTTGTCTTTTGCCGAATGGCCCTTGAATGTAGAGAGCGAGAGCATGAGGAGGTAGATGCAACTGTGGATCGAGATCTGATGGGTCAATCGGCTCTAAAAATATGTGGCTTGTACAAATTTTTGGCTCTCAAAGGAATGAGGGCCCAAGTGAGGTTGTTGAAGATGTTGGTGGGTTACTGGGATCCTGATAGCGAAAGATTTATCCTCGATGGAAAACCATTAAGGATCGAAGTAGAGGATATCTACTTATTGACTCGTCTATCATGTCAAGGAGAGGTTGTAAACCTCAAGTCACGCAGAGCAGGGAGTGGGATGAATATCAAGGAGTATATCGATGCCCACTCTGTAGCGGGGACTCCCAAGGTGGGAAGTCAAGTCCCTATCCAGGAAATAAATAACCTCAGCCTAAAGATCATCATGCTTGTATTGACTAGGATTATTGGTTCGACTTCGTTGCACCAGGCATCGAGGTCGCTCATGTTTTACGTAGTAGAGTGTGCAAGACCCACTGTCTATGACCGGTGTACCTCACTGCTGACCAATATGAAATGTCAGTTGACAGAGTGCAAACAAGGGAGTAAGCGAAACTTCATGTTTGCCTCTATCCTTTGTAGCTTATTTTTTGAGTGGATTCCAAGTTTGGCACCTAGAGTGGGATCCTTCCTAGAGGACCATGTGATCCATCTATGATGCGGTGGATTGAGGTCATGAGACGGCAAGGGGGAGGTAGGGTGTCAACACCCTACAACGATGATTTTTTCTTCTGATGGCGGAAGCAAGTCATTACTTTGGATAATTATCCCTATGTGGGGATAGATTTTAGAGGAGATCTAGATATGCCACTTCCACCAGGGGCTGCCTATGGTGACATAGGTAAAAGGTTTTTTAAATATTTCATTTTTTGTATTTTTGTATTTAAGGAACAAAAAAAATAAAATTAGATGGTGTTTAAATATTAACTAGATACTTGTGTAATCGCAGACGTGGGTTCGCGAAGGCCAGAGGGAATCCTTCAACATAGGCGGAGCAACTGGGGAGATGAGGTGGTGGGAGGAGAAGTGGAGAGAGTCCTACAAAACGTGAAGGGCAACCTGTCTTGTTTGACATAGAGGATTCCTATGGTTTAGGTAGAGGATCTACTTGAAGCCATGCAACGATAGGTGGTTGGTGTACCTAGAGCACGGGTACGACTTTTCTAGTGTCTCGCAAACACCGTGGTTTTATACCATGAAACACATCCGGTGCCACAGGCATAGATGTCGTGGGATATGTATATCGGCTACATATGTGTATTGAGGGTTTTAGCCCCAATTTTGTAATATAAACACCATATTTTGAAATATATAAAAAGGGATCTTAAGATTTACTTATATATTACAATGTGTACATTGATGTGACAATTTTCTTTGCTTTATTAATGTGACAAATGCCAATCTAAGACATAATTATCATAGGCATCAGATACATAATTAGAATTCCTTGGAATGTGATGATATGTAATAAAATCAAATTGTCGTTCTAAAATACGTACCTATAAGAATTGACAAAGTAAAGTAGGATCACGCACACAGTAACGGCCATTCAACTGACATACTACTAACTGGGAATCCAGGCGAACTTCTAAAGAGTGGATACCATGCGAGATAACATCACGCAAAATTTCTATGACGACTCTATATTCAGCAACATTATTCATGGATGGCCCTAGGCATACTCCACCTGAAGACACCAGCAGACCCTCAGGTGAGTAAACCACCCAAGCGGCGGAAGCCAAGTTCCGTTTATGATGACTGGCTCCGTCTATGAATACTAGGTAGACCGAAGACTCCGTTGACATTTTCCAACAAAGGGAAAACTCGATAAGCAAGTCAAAGACAAAATAAAAGGAGAACAAAGATGTATATACACTAAATTTACATTAGTATACAAATAGTTCCGCCCAATACTAGGGCTCAAGTGTAGTACTTTTTCAAGTAGAACCCATTTTTGGGCTTGGCCAACTTATTCCCTTCATAATCTTCTAATTCTTAGACTCCTTTTTCTAGGACATGTCGCACGATGTAAGGACCGTGCCACATGGGTTTAAACTTGCCTGCCCCTAGAGGTTCTTTGGCTTGATCATACAAGAGGAGCAAGTCACCCTCAGCATACAATTGGGGATAGACAGACTTGTGGTACCGAATCTTGACACATTTCTTATTTGCCTCAATAGTCATAAAAGTGTCTCGATGCTACTCGTCAAGACTCTCGAGGTGTATAAGGCGTCACTCTAAATATGAAGTGTTAGGTAGGATCTTGACTGCCAACTTAAGAGAATGGATTCTGCATTCAACAGGAAGGATCGAATCCACACTATGCACTAACTGAAAAGGGGAAAAACCGGTGGCAGTCTTAACCGAGGTTCGATATGCCCAAAGCATGGGATATAGCATGATGTGCCAATTGGAATTACTCCGACTGACATTTTTTTGAAAAATGGTCTTGAGAGACTTGTTGAGGGCCTTGACTTTCGCATTTTCTTGGGGGTAAGAAGGAGATGAGTGACCATGTCTAAACCCCATCTTAGATGCTAGTTCTACCATCATTTTGTTTTGAAAGTGGTTGCCATGGTAAGTGACAATCTCACTCAGGATACCAAACCGGGCAATAATTTAGTTGAACACGAAGAAGGTTATAGTCTTCCCATAAGATTTTATAGTAGGCATGGCTTCAGCCCACTTAGTAAAGTATTCAACGACCACGATAATGTGTTGATGCCCCCCAGCCAAAGTTGTGTTGCAATCGACAAAATCTACCCCCCACTTGGTGAAGGGATCAACGGTAATGACTGGGTGAAGAGGGGCTAGATGCGAGTGCATTTTCTGAGTGAACACCTGGCAGGGGTGACACTTCTTAACCACTTCGATACAATATTTAAAGATAGTAGGCCAAAAGTAACTGGCTCGCAAGATTTTTTTGGGTTGTCGCAAGCCCGGATAGGTGACCACCACAAGCCCCTTTGTGGCAATTGTTTAGGAATGATTCGGCTTCCTCATGAGTCAAGAAACCACACAAGATATCATCTATTCCTCAACGATACAAAGTTTCACTGATAATGGTATACTTTTTGGCTTGATATCTAATACATCATCGTTCATCTCGCAAGAGATGTTGAGTGAACTTCAAGGTTTGAAGATATAAAACAATGTCTCCATACCAGGGGTCAAACAACGAGACAAGGAAAATGTGTTCGTCTGCAAACGAATCAACATGGATAAAATCCTCGTCTAATCATGGAAAATCAGATATTAACTCTGCGAAGACTAGTGATTTCTTGGACTTGGCCAAAGCGAAGTCATGATCAAACTCTTGTAAGATGACAATCCATTTATTATATTCCCCCCCTATGATACGCCTAGTAAGGACGTACTGAAATGGATTGACATCGACAACCACCATAGTCTTGCAAAGTAATATATAGTGACGTAAGCATAGGACTATGTGAACGGAAGCCAAATATATCTTTTCAAAGTGAGAGTAATTAAGCTCAAGACCGACTAAATTTCAACTGAGATAGTAGATGACGTGCTCATGGATCTCATCATCCTGCTGAACTAGAACCATACCAATCGTCTCTTCAGATGTGATGATATAAAGCAAGTAATATCTACTATAATTAGGAGAATTTAGTAGAGGGGTCGATACTAAGGCTTTCTTCAAAGCATCAAAAGACTCCTGGGCTCGCTCATCCAAGATAAAAGGGGTGTCTTTCTTCAAGAGGCGCATGAAACCCTTAGTGATATTGGCATAATTCACTATGAACCGACGTAGAAAGTTATCTTTCCCCTGTAAACCTTGAAGTTGTCTAATCATGCATGGGGGAGGCAACTGAAGTATTGCCTCAACTTTAAGAGGACCTACCATGATCTCTGTCTCGAAAACTAAAAATCCTAAGAGACGACCAAACTTAACGCAAAATATGCATTTGTGAGGGTTTCACTGGATTCTATAGCAACGACATCTTTCAAAAACAAGCCGAAGGTGTGAAACATGATCCACTCTCTTGCAAGAGTGAGCACCAAGATCATCAAGGTAAGCTTCGACTATGTGCTTGATATCTTGAAAAGAGAAAGTCATGGTGCGTTGGAAGGTTGCTTCGACGTTTTTAAGGCCGAAAGGAATTTTACGGTATGCAAAAGTACCCCAAGGACATATAAATTTTGTCTTGTGTTGGTCCTCAGGTTTGATCTGGATTTGGTTATATCCTAAAAATCTGCCCATAAAAGAAAATATCTCACTTCCCGCACACTCATCGAGAATCTGATCAATGAAAGGAAAAGGAAAGTTATATTTAGGACAAGCCTTGTTCAGGTTGTGAAATTCCATACACACACAGATGGTTCCTTTCTTTTTATTCACATGAACATGTTTGGATACCCATTCAATCAAAGGAACCGGGTAGATGAAGCCAACATTAAGTAGCTTCTCCACCTCTGCCTTAATAGTAGGGGCCTTCCGAGGATTTACAAATCTAAGACGTTGTCGAATAGGTTTATCATCTGGATAAGTTCTAATCTCATGTTAGGCAATACGAGGGTCGATCCATGACATATCTTCATATGACCAAGAAAATATATCTCAAAATTCTGTGAAGAGTTCGGTGTAGATCAAAATTTCTTCTGGCGAACAATCTACACCTATATTTACGTTTTCAATTTTTCCAAGGGTACGAGAGATATTGATTCTGATGGTAGGAGAAATACTCACCATGTTTCCTTCGGCATAAATTCTGTGCATATCAAGTGGAACTACGGCATGACCAACTATCTCACTCAAGGTAGACTGAAAGTCATCTTGCTTGATTCTTTCAAGATTTGGGAGAAAAAAATATCAATGATGCATATCATCCCAAGGTCTCTCAGAACTATTTATGGCTTCAAGGATGGCTTCATCTAAAGGCAAAGTATCATCTAAGAAATCATGTGAACAAGAGAACGAGGTGGCCCATACAGGCCTAAGAACGGGATCCTCCTCATCCGTCTATGAGGTAACAGGATCACGATCGGTGAAAGAGTCAAGAACAGCTTGATACGCAATCTCTGTTGTCGACAATGGCATAGCCATGCTAGCATGCAACTGGCCTTCACATGACGAAGTCAGAGAAGGTAGGGTCCATAGATCACTAAGATAGGAAGTGCGGAAAGGAATGGACCTCCTTGCTGAAGCAGGCCTACTAGACATGGTGTAAACATGGTAAATCGGTGCCAAGAAGTCGAAATTCCCCTTGAGGTAAGAATACACTCCAACACCGATATTCTTATTTGCCGGCTGAGAATTTTCAATCACAGGGATCGACGGTCAAACAGATGTGTTAGGACTAGAGTACGCAAAGGATAACTGGTCGATGGTCATGATCTTCCCTTTATGAGGAAAACAAAGTGTATGGAAGACAGACGATATGAAAATTACCATAACATAGGTCCAATTGTGTCCTAGTAGCAGGTTATAATCAAGAGGCGTATCAACTACCTCTACCTCCACCTCTACTATATTCTCGCCGAACTGGACTTGAAAGGAAGGGAGAATACCGTGAGGGTAGAAGGAATGACCGTCAAATGTAGTCAACATGTTCGATGACTTGGAAAGGGTCGGAGAACCAAGAGCTTTCCAACAGACCAGGGACATCACACAGGTGGCATCACCTTCATCAACAACCGCACGTTTAATGGTATACTTGGAATACTCCACGTGGATTTGGAAAGCCACATGGTAAGGTAAGCAAGGCTTCACATCTGTGACATCAAACTTGATAACTTTTGAGACACTAGGTTCAAGAGCTTCTAAGGTAGAGATTAAGGCATTCCTCTATGAGGGACACGTCTGGAGTAGCTCCAAAGTTGACATCTCACAAGGGGTTTGGCCTAGGTCCTCAACAATAGAGTAGTTATGGGTGGCTCTAGCATTAGGATTGTGGGTAGAGCACTTAAGTACTCCTTTTGGAATACGAGGCGGTGGCTCTGGTTTTTCAATCTATAAGTTCATCTCTGGAGGAGGGGGGGGAGCTTATAGACCAGAGTTAGCTTGCGAAGAGCTATAATCTCGAGAGTAGGTGGCTATATCAATTTTCGCATCGAACATGTTAATACATACATGATCACCATCTTGCGGTGGTGGGTTTTGACTCCCACCAGCCACATTTTCGGTGTTTGCATAGCTATAGGCTAAGTGTTGGTTATGTGGGAATGGATTCGTCGTCATAGCGGGCGGTAGATTCAAAAGCTTCGTAGCCTCCGCAAGCTTGGGGAATAAATGTGTATGGTGGTCATCGGTACAAATTTTACAAGGAAACTTCACTTTACGTTTCTCTTTCTTTCCCTCTCCAACATTATCATTCTGCTTCCCATTATTATCTTTGTCCTTGGTTTTTTACCATTTTTCCCACCCTTACGATTGTTTCGACCTTTCCTTTTATTCCCATCCGATTGCTGGTCACCATTTGGGTTTTTTGACGATTGCACAGAATGTACATCCGTCGACTGGGTGGGTTTGGAGGACCTAGATGAAGCTAGTCCTTTGGTAGACTTCGTTGCCGAGTCTGTAGACTTTACATTGGCGGAACCTACAATTCCATCGGCATGAGGTCCGATTTTTTTGCTAGGATCGTAATTTGACCGCGGTGCTTATGGAAGAAGGTGATATAACATCCCAGACTAAGCATATATTAAATCTAACTGTTGGGCTCTAAAGATAGCTTCTTCCTCGTTGGAGACCCTAAAAGTAGCAACATCCTTCGAGATAGGAAGGTGTAAAGACTTTAGAAACCATTTTAGGATAAAGGCTAGGGGTATAGGGGTATTAATAAACCACATCCGTCTACGCCACTCCTAGATATCATCCGATATTTGAGTGGTGGTGCACTGGTGTAAAGTCGACAAAAGCTTGATGCCAGCATCATAACGAATGAGAAATTGAAAGTGGTTGAGAAAGACCATCACCAACTGATTAAATGACCCATATGTCCCCCTAGGTAGCTCAATATACCATTATGAAGTAACTCCAATGAGAGTGCATTGATGCAATCATAATCTAATAGAATCATGGTTCAGGGAATTCGATGAGCACCAAAGGTGAAAGGTAGACATGATCACCAGGGTCCTCACCATTCTTACCTTCAAACTTTGGAATTTCTGAAGGAATTTTGGTGGGGATGGGGGGGCATGTGGGATCATGACTCACCAGATCGTTCATTAACTTAGACAAGTCTGGCAGATTGAACGTGGCCAAAAAAAGGAGACAGGGTTGCAACATCTAGCCCAACCTCCCGCGAACAATTGTGCTTGTGGAATTGAAGCCCATCCAGGAATCTAGTTGGAACCATAGCCCTGTCTGGGATTATAAGTCCCTCCTCCGGGATGATTTGTATAATATGGTTTGGGCATCATTCCAGCAGGAATGTTCTGATAAGGATTATGAAAATTGCCCCCAACCGGATTAGATCCGGGTTGGGGGTTGCCAAAAGTGTAAGACTGACCTCCTCCAGGTGGGAACCCGGAGGATTGAAGTGGATTCGTCATGCTAGAATTATTGGTTGAAATCGGCACCGAAGAGGCAGGGATATAGGGCGGAACTTGTCCACTCGCTAGGTTGTTCCATCCAGCCATAGAAGGATTAGACTCGGGGTTAAGAACAAGGACACTTCCTACATTAGGATTCGTTTGGGGGATATGAGAACCACCAAATGGAAAAGGAGTGTAAGGAGGTGTAGTACCCCCACGTCCAAGGCTAGAGTTAGGGCTGGCAGCTGGGATGACAGTCAAAAACTAGGAAGTGAAGTTAGGCATACCATAAGAAAATGGACTAGAATCCATAGGTAAGGACTGAACATTGTAACTTGACAAGTGACCAAAACCCCCGAAAGGGTTTGAGACAAGAGACGAAGAATTAACTACAGGTCGAGCCATGGTACTGGTATAAGCTTCTAGCACTGCAACTGTAGTGTCTGCAGGAGTCAAAGGGGTGCCATTAACTATAGTGGGTATGGGAGTCAAAGAAATCCCAGTGTTTTGAAGACTAGACTCAATACTCATCCTTGTGGAACCAAAAGTCTGAAAGGTGGATGTGTGTGTACCACGCCTAAAAACTCTACGCCTTTCAAAAGGCAAGAAATCGAAAACCAGTGGTAATTGTAACAACCGACGGGACCAGCGAGGAAGTTGGTTCAACTCCACGATGACTTATGACTCTACAATATATATATATATATATATATATATATATATATATATATATCCTAAGGCCAACTAGTAGTCAAAGAGGATACCAAAAAGTCAAACGGCCAATATGCATGCAAACAGGATAAAGTGGCCGAGTGGCCTCCCTCGCTAAAGAAGGTATGCCTCACTCAAGAGGGACTTGAGACTCCCTGCTAAATTTTAGAGGTAGCATAATCAATTATAGGGGCCCTCGTGGGCTTAACAACCAGTTGATCAGATCCCCCTGGAGAGGTAATCCTCCATAAAGGTTGTGTGTTGTTTGACCCCTATCTGACCCAGGGTACAAGAAGAATAACCCATGCAAGTAACCTATGAGATACCTAAGTCAAGCAACTAATAAACCACTGTATAATCGATGCACATACGAGTAGTCGTAAGTCCGGATCATTGTATGGGCAGGGTAGCAAAGTCCGAAACCTTGAAAGTACCACCTCTCAGGGAGGTATGGACACTAGCAAGATCCCCAAATACGAATAAATCCATAGAAATATCTCTGACGTTGGGTGAGTATCCAGGGGTTATCCCTTCAACTAACTTCGCGCGACCTCGTGATTAACTCCGGTGTGAGTGGAGCCTCCTGATCTTACCAATTATACAATGGACTTCTCAACTCCCTGTCTCAGACACATATATTGATTTAATTGCCTTGGAGAAGTTTACTCACAAAATCCTATTCCAAGGCACTAAATCCTAGACTAGTTTGTGCACCCTAAAAATAAAATCGTGGCTAATCAATTTTAATTTAAAGCATAAATTTTATTGGCCGTGATTACTCAAAAAAGTATGGAAGTGAAACTCATGATATTATGACTCTGCAAGAAAATAAATATGAATACAATGCAAAGTCTATCTTTAACTTTTTCAATGAATGATATGCATATAAAAACAATGCAATTTTCAATTTCAACTCTGCAATTAAGAACTAAAATGCAATGTTTCACTAAATGCACTAAGCTCACGATAAAGATTCAAAAGACAAACATGCCAAGCAATATAAAATGCCTATTTTTTTGTATTTTCAATATACTAAAAAAGAAAATGCATGGATTGATAAGCAACTTGATATATAAAATTCTACTGTGTATAAAAGAAATAACTCAAACAAAATACCAAGCAGCCAAGAAAGCAACCCACAGTACAAGGACAAATCAAAAAATGAAAAACAAAGAGAAAGACTACGCCCAAAAAAATCAACTCCAAACAAGTTTCCTATCGACCCAAAGAATCTCAACAGGCACTACAGAGAACTAAGAGGGCTCACCAATCATCAAATCCCACCCAACAGTCACTAAACCAAGAAAACAAGCAAGGGAAAGTGGTATATGCGACTGTTCAGGAGAAAAGTGCGTATATACGCAACTTGCAGTGAGACAGCACACATGTATACATGACTGTCAATGCAAAAGGCACGTACATGCTTTAAAAAAAGGCCAGGCAAGGGAAAAAGGTTGAAAAAATCAGACCCAAAGTGAACAGAATCTGTCAAGCAGTGATACGACAAGAAACACAAAGGAAAAAGAGCAATGCAAGAAAAAAAAGTACTTCAACCCTTAGAAGGAAGATCTCTCCCCAATGGAGTCACCAATTCTGTTACAAGGGAAAAACTCTCTATGGCCAAGGGTAAACCACAACAGATAGGCATGACTGCAAAAATCGACTCAATTCCAACATATGTTATACCAACTAATGTGCAAGATAAGAAAGAGGCCTTCTTCGATCCAACATTCGATGATGTTCCACCGTTGAGCACTTTGACCCAAAGCTTTGTACCTGCAACAAGTTCTTAACAAACAAGCAGAGCAAGTATATAGTGATAATGTAAAAGGGGTTAGCACATCAGATAGCATAATCCATTAATAAACATTACAAACATGCCCATGGATAATAATCATATATTTGCATGATACCAATAGGACGAGAAAGGATTATTTCTATTAATAAATGATCAACATAAGTGACAACATTATAGACTTTCGTGTAAGCACGGTTCGAAACCAAGAAACCAAGTTCCTTCCAACTGGGCCTCCACCACTTCAATCCTCCACCAAAGGCAAGCTCATAGAAAATAGACAATCAGGTTCTCTCAACAATAGGGAAAGATCTTGGGGGTTGAACACTGTGTTCAGACTTGAGGGACAAAGGGATTCAGACTCAATATGAAGTAATTTCTCCAGAGTAACTTTTCTCTTAAAGTTGAATGCTTTCTCCTCTTTTCCATAGCTCGGAATTGTGATTTTATAGTCTTCAAAATGCAACTGAAGGGATGAGTCGGAACATTTCCATTATGTGAAAGGCCAAGGATCAGAGATCTCGTGTCATGACATAGAAACCTGACTCCATTTTTGTATTTTCTGGCACAAATCTCAATGTATGTGGGTTGTAGTAGAGCAGCCTACGTATACGCATGTTGTATAGTAGATAGGGTGCGTATATGTGGAAAAATATGTATTTTTAGATCTTGATTCATCAAAAAGGGATGACAAGTCTGCATAGGGAAATGGAAAAAGGCCCTCTATGCAAGATAGCAATGGTGAGGCAAATCTTGCTATAAAATTCCTCCTCGTTGGAATATAACTTCTTTGTTTCATTTCGACCTGTGAAGAATTATCACAACCTCTCTCACACACATTCAACATATCAATTCAACGGGGTTTCAACGCAAAACATTGCACACAAAATTAACACATCAAAGAATAGATACCTAAAATACATATATTTGTATTAGATTGAGCTCAATTACACACCAATAGGGCCTCTATGGGCCTGGTCGACCTCTTAGCCCGATTCTACATTATGTCTAGCCTCCTCTTCAAATACTTGAAGGGTTACATATATAAGAACAAACACAAGCATCAAATCATCTCATATCGAATGTATCCTCTATCTATCCCTAGGATCGCTCAATATCATAACAAACAATTAACAAAACCATATCAATTCACTCGAAATTCCAAGGAATCGCGTCCTCTTGGCCATGTCCGCCTTATGGAAGGTTCACGATTCAATTTTGAATTGGGGAGGGTAAATGTGCATGCATCACATGTTTTTTTAGGAGACTTTATTATGTTGCTTCTACAGTCACAATGTATGTGACGATAGTTATTTCAATTATAACATTCAACATCAAGTAGAGGAGAAAATGATTTGCAGTTTATGTTAACAAACCCATGAGAAATTTTGGCTTTCTTTCTCACATAATCATCCTTTGAGGTTTTGTAAGAACCTCTATTTCTATATCTTACATGATCAATTCTTGCATAATCTCTACAATCTATTGCTTTATGACCAAACTTATTGCAAGAAAAACAATAGCCAAGATAGAGATTTTGGTACCGGTTTGTGAAAGGTCTTCGTGGTGGAACAAATATTTTGAAACCATTTTTGTTGTTCTTATGAAAAGAAATAGGTTTTTGTTGGTCAACATTTATTTTCCTGTTACC
The DNA here is from genome assembly GCA_032191745.1 of Picea mariana. NCBI lineage: Eukaryota > Viridiplantae > Streptophyta > Pinopsida > Pinales > Pinaceae > Picea > Picea mariana. The sequence goes on from JASDQU010100405.1 coordinate 99,677, forward strand.
GCTTTCATTGTTGGTGGAGCCTTTGAGAATATTAGCATATCTTTCAATATTTTCTTCATTTTCTTTTTTTGATGGCTTTGTGACGTTAATGCTTACATCTCCCTTGGTGGTATTTTGTTTATTGTCATAGTCGAGACCTATCTTGATGATTGGTGACCTTTGGAGACTGAGAATATTATCTAATATTTCAGTACTATTTGCAAACTTCAAGCTTCTATTCAATTGATTAATTGTTTTCTCTAGTTCCTTTCTTAAGGAAATTATTTAAGCCTCTAACTTCTCACAATTTTCTTCCTTTTCTTTCAGATGGCTTCTCACCACTTTCTATCCTCTTTGTCTCTTTTAATTAAGTCTTTAGGATAATAATTTTCTTCTTCATGTGTTCAAGATCATGATCCTTCTTTTCATGTCTCTGCAATTGCTTCTTCTTCTTTATATTCTCTTCCATGAGTCTGACTATTTATTCTAAGGCACTAATGAGTTCTTCTTCAAGATTCACTTCCCCATCAATGTCTTATTCTTCTTAATATGATTTTTCTTTATGATTATCTTCATTTTCTTCATTAACAGGTTTTGTTTCCATGGTTATGGAGAGATGTTCTTCTTTATCATCACTATCTTCCCTTTTCTTGGAATTTTCCAGATCCTCCTTTTATCTTTCTCACAACTCGTGCTTCTTCTGTCTCTGAATCACAGTAGGAACAATTATCAGATATCTCTTCATTGGATCTCTCTTCATAAATTTTTTGTATCTTGTCCCAAATCTATTTGACTGTTGTACACTTCATTACATTGACAATATCATAATCTGGTAGGCCACTCAAGATGACCTCTATTTATTTTTCATTTTTTTTCACTTGATTTCTACCTAGCTTCATCTATATAACTTCTTGTGACTGATTACAAAATGCCAAAACCAAGGGCCTACAAAAATACATTCATTACTATACTCCATGTCGCATACTTTTTTCCATTGAACAAAGGAGCTTTGTTTGTAGGGAGACCTTCCTTACAATCCATATGTGCTCAGGATCTGCCTTCTAATGGTTAAACTGTTTCAGAAGGAACTCGCTCTGATACCAATTTTTTAATTTATTCTTATACTGATAGGAGGGGGGGTGAATTAGTATAAGATACTTTTTACTTTATTTAATCATTCATCAATCATTCATTAACTAAGAAACAATAATCACACATAAACTCAAATAACAATTCACAGAGTTTAACATGGAATCCCAATGGGGGGAAAACCATAAAATTTTTCTTTATAAATTCATGTAGGAACCAACCTATTGTTACAAATATTGTAGGCAATAACCTACTAGAGACACCAATCTCCTTAATTGATCACCAACTCAACAAGATGTCGGCATCAACCTATTGGAGACACCAATCTCCTCAATTGAACACCAACTCAAGATCACATGTATGCACCAACCTACTATTACAATATTTGCAGGCACCAACCTATTGGAGACACCAATCCCCTCACATGAGCACCAATTCAACAAGATATGTGTAGACACCAATCCAATATCTTCATACACATAGTACTTATGATTTCACCTGCATGCTTCAATTCACAGACAATCCTTCAAACCCTAGTCACATGTAGCCTTCATTCCCTATCCAACCTGATAGCATCATTCCAAAATATAATCCATAACTAAAACATCACAACCTCATAATAGCACACACGACAACATCACAACATCATAATAGTGGATACGACAACATCACAGTGATGGCAACCTCACAACCTTAGAATAGCGCACACAACATCATCACAATGATAGAAACATCACAACATCAGAATATCACATATGTCAGCATCACAGTGATGGAAACATCACAACCTCATAATAGTGCACCTTGAGAACAAGAAATACTCCAAGAAAATCTCTTAGTCTTATCTTGGACACCTTTAGATCCAAAAAAGATACCCCAACACCTTTAACACACCTCAAATAACTTATGTGCACCTCAGACTTGATATATTGCTTAGTTTCACTACAAATTCCCACATCTATCCTGTATTTATAGTAATTATATCCCCACTTTTAGGGCCGACCTGTAAAGATTGGCTGATCTGACGTCAATTTTTTGGCTAGGTTGTTGGATGGAAAAATCATATCTCATCATTCCTAGGGAATTCAATACACCATTGGAAAGGTTTTGGAATAATATTTCCATCCTTATAACTTGTGCTCCCATTTGAGCTAGGTATATACAGTAAAAAAAGATTCGAAGATAGGGTATTCAAACTGATAATTAAAAAAAAAAAAAAAAACAATATTTCCACCAATCTCCATCTTGCAATCTTTATTTTGGGAATCTATAGGCTTGAAATATTTATTATGTACATTTGTAGTCTCCCCCTGACTTTAACATCAATGAAAACAATATTTTCAACACCATTATGGGATTCAAACTCTAAAACTACAAAAACCACATTTCATGAGAGATTTGAATTCCGGGAATTTTTATTTCAATGTGAAGATGCATGGTGTTGTTCATGGAAGAGACTTTAATGACAATGAAAATGTGCATGAAGAGATATTTGTCAAATTAGTGGTTGACTTTACTTACTTCTCACACTAATCAACATTACCTTCCCTGTATAAGGGGTTTGCACTCTCCATGGAAATGTTATTTGGAGACTATTTGTTTGATTATAAATTGAAAAACAATGTACACAATCTAAACAAGATAATATGTACTTAAAAAAATAATCTTCAAAATCTTGTAGAAATTCATCATTATGAAAACATCAAAAGCATACGATTTCATTTCCTAATTTCACTAACATGGCCTATGTTATGAATCCTAATTTATATGTTTCTTTCATATATATATTAATGAGATGGCACACTAAAAAATGAATGTACCCAAACAAACAAAAAAAATAACCATTCAATCTCAAGCCATTCTTGCTTTTCTTTTAACTTGAAGTGAAAATAGAGTTCTTGTGCAATAGAATTGTTATTGTAAAACTCAATTCTTTTTATATTAGTTTATTTATCGTGAGAGTTTAAGAAAAATAAAAACAATAGTGGTGTATAAAACCTAAACAATACCTCTTTTAACATTTTTCTAAAAAAGAATGACATGAAAAATCTTACATTCCATGGATAGTTGCCTTGCAAATCTCAATGTGGAAATACATGTTGTCCCTCCATGAAACCATTATTCAAGTGTTTACCAAATTTTCCAATTATTTGAATGCAATTCGATTTTCATTGCATAGAATACATTATTATGGATGTAGTGTGGTTGAGTACCCTGCATTTTCTTCGTATATTTTTAAGTTGTAATTTTTAGGATTTCAAATTATTCAATCATCTTTATGTGGATGTTTCAAACCCTATTACAATCTTTCATTTTTATGTGGATGTTTCAAACCATATTACATCATCTTTATGTGGATGTTTCAAACCTTATTACAATCTTTATGTGGATGTTTCAAACCCTATTACAATCTTTCATTTTTATGTGGATGTTTCAAACCATATTACATCATCTTTATGTGGATGTTTCAAACCTTATTACAATCTTTCATTTTTTTATGTGATATTTCAAACCATATTATAATCTTTTAGGTGTATTTTTATCAACATTTCTTCTCAAGATTAATGATTTCACAATACACTTAAACAAAGATGAATTATTTTAATATCAACACTAATAAAATTAGTGATTTCACAATTAATAATTAATAATTTCTTTAATTAAGTTGAAAATATTACATATTACATATTCTTTTTTAAGAAAGATTCTATAAATAATTGTAATTGAAAACAAATATAAATAAAATATAAATAAAAAGAAAAACTTACATATGTTAATATTTACAAAGGTTATTATTTGTTTATATTCTTATCATTATGTGTAAACAAATTGTATTTCATCATAAAGATCAGAAATTACAAGTTTAAATGTAACATTTATCAATTGTTTATATTCTTATCATTATGTGTAAACAAATTGTATTTCATGATAAAGATTAGAAATTACAAGTTTAAATGTAACATTTATTTTCTTTTTAAAAATCATAAATTTTATATATATATATATATATATATATATATATATATATATAAACAATTAATTAAAAAAAATTAGATATGTTAATATTTACAAAGATTATCATTTGTTTATATTCTCTTCATCATGTATCAACAAAATGTGTTTCATGAGAGAGATTACAAGTTCAATTGTAACATTTATTTTCTTTTAAAAAACCATAAATTGAATATATAAGAAAGTAAGATATTTATATTTTTATAAATTTAAATAATCAAGTAATTTCATAAACATTTTTTTTCTCATTAATTTTTTTTTTTATACATTATGTGATTTTCAAAATTAAATTATTATTATTTTATTTAATATAAATTCATATATAAAATTAGATGTAATCTCATATATATATATATATATATATATATATATATAGATATATGTATGTGTGTGCATTATACATGTATGTATTTAGTAACATAACCATTAACTTGGGTTTGATAACACCGAAAGGTATTGGCTGTTAAATGTCCTAAAGGTATAGGCTCTTAAATGTTTCGCTCAGTAAAAATCCTTATTGTAGTAAAATGTCTTGCTCAGTAAAAATCTTCAGTTTAATTATATGGAAAGGCGTACACCTATTAACAATGGGCATAGTTAATGATCTTTTAACCTTATTTAACCTTAAACCCTAATCTGATGGCTATGCATTAAAGATGATGGCATATTCTTAGTCGTCCTCCAAAATTAATGGATTAGATTTATTGTTCATAACTTTTTTGCATTTATCAAGGCATCCCTTAACATGTTTACTTTTTAACATTTACCTAATCACATTAAAAAATTATTGTAAGGATATGTAATTGCCACATTCCATTTATCAACCTAATGCAACCAAATGTTTCATATTACCACATACAGATTACCACAAACATTTTATGTTAAAAGCACGCATTCTCAATATATTGGAGGCACGTATTCTCAGCCGCTACCTTTGAGTGTTCTCGGCTGCGAGTTAGCGGCTGTGTTAGTTGATACCGATTTCTACACATGAAAATATAGATTTACGTTCTTTAATATTTTTACGCATTTTCGTAGCTAACAGAAGATCCGTGGATCTTTTGGACTGGCCAAAAAACTCGTTGATCCGTGGATCTTTTGGACTGGCCCAAATCCCCTTTAATCCAACATTTTGACAGGTATAACCCATCTATTATTTATCAGACTAGGCACATTGCTCCATTGCAAGTCTATGTAATCTGCAATATGTGTACTTCAACATTTCTGTATATGTGAAATGGAGCAGTATTTGGGGTATGTATGAATACCTGCAATGGACCAGAAAATGTCAACCCTTTGAAATATGCACACCATATCAGCGTCTAAATAAGAAATAAAAACTGACCTGTTGTTTTGAGGCGTTCAAACAATGTATAATGATCCTATTTGGGGCATTGGCCAGACAGGGCTAGTGCTAAGTAGCTCGTCTACAGAACTGAGACCTCTTTGGGAAAATACACATTTTGATTACTTTTATCCGACGACTTGCTCCTGACTGATGCTGGGCGACCTTGCCTAGAATGAAAAGAGATAAAGAGAATTAGACTTTATTAACTCTCAACTCCAGCAACAACAACCAGGGTCGTTCCCAATCTTTGTTAAGACGTACCTTAAACGCGTACTCGTTTTCCCAATCATAAGGTTTTTGACTCAACATCGATTCAATGTTTAGGCTACTTCGTGCTTCCATGTTAGTTAAAACTGGAAGACGATCCAACTGCATGTTCTCAGGCTTCATGGAAATTAACCCATTACAGACCTTCAGATTAAAGTTGGGGATAATAATTCATTTGAACAGCTTGAGTTATATATATATATAGTGATTGCTGCCAACAAAACTATGGAACGGATCGTTCTAACATTAATTGGTTACCTCTGGTGGATAAGTTACCTGAAGCATCTGCATCTCGGCAGAAAGCAAATCTTCTGCCTCCAGTAGACGATGGAAGGGAATGCCCATGTGCTTTTTCAATTTTCCGTTAATGGATTTTATATGTGTGGTAAATATCGCGGACACAGGCCTGTGATCTGAAAAATTGATCTCTCCTCGCTCGTATGAGACTTGCTTCAATCCTTTTCCATACCAGAGAATCCGATCGCACCTAAAAAAACAGAACAATGAATAGCATTAAAACCCACCTCTGATTGATCATGTGAGAGGGAATTAATTGTCATGAGATGGAGTCTCGTACCAAGCATGAATGCAGTGAACGCCGCAAACGTGGCCATAAAATGAAACCATGACATTACTAAATCTGTCTGTAACAAAATCTTAATTTGTGTTAATCATTCAGACTTATCAATCAGCTATTCACTATCTACTATAGTAAATTTTAACTATATCAAGTAAAAGTAAAAATATAAACATGTAAACGGATGTTTTGTAATAGTGAAGAAGTTAGTGGTTGAAATCACAACCATTGATTTATTAGGATGACTAAGAATATTCTATCAATATTTAAATTTATCCATACAAAACTAATTAAGCACTAAAACCCTATTAAATGTGTCCATTTTCAATAGATCTACTACTAAAATATTGTAATAATTACCAAGTTATGATTAATTATATATGGTGTACATTATCTATGAAGATGACTGTGATTAAATCTTGATACTATGATATAAGTCTCCATAAACCTCACAACACACTTGACAGTCGCTATAATATCTCTCCCGATTCAAAAGTTTGTGTAAATCTACATAAACCTCAGCACAAGGTTGACGTGAGAGCCTCGTTATAGTGTCTCTCTCCCACTGCAAAAGATGGTGTAAATCTCCATGAACCTCACAACAGGCTTGACGTGATAGTCTCTCTATAGTCTGCCTGCCAATTCAAACGTCAATAAGTTTAGAATATTCAAATCATCGTCTCAGATCTTAGAAATTGGAAAGTACCATATTCACTACATTTGTTAATGAATGGAAGGAACTTGGACGTTACATGGTCGATAATTTAACAGATCCGAAGGTCACAATCCGCTCTGTTGCATGATGAACGGGTGGACGGAATTTTGGGGAACAATCCTGTCCATGCGGACAATCTAGGTTATCCCTTGTCCCAGAGGCCATTGCAATCCTAACAAATACCAACGTCCACCAAGGAAGGGATTCTGGATCCTCTGTCATGATCCTTACCGGGCTGTTTTACATAACTGTCGTTCAGGCCTTGGTCATTATTCTTCATGAAGAGATGTGCAGCGCACAACCAGCTCTTTGCAGTTACGTCGTTCAGTGTAAAAATGGCAATAAGTTTGAGAGCAATCTGAAGACGGTCTTCAATAATCTTGTTGAAGACACACGTCTCAAACGGTTTTCAACACTCATCACCGGAATGTTTGAGGCAACATCACCCAAACCCTGTTATACAATTGTTGAAATTGATGATAATATCACAATTTTATGTCGATTAAAATGTATTTTTAAATTTTATGTTGTTTAAATTGTATTTTTGAAAGTATAAATGGATTTAGGGATTCCAAAAAATTTAAACAAAAATTCTACAATAACAATTAGACTTATATTTTAAACTCTCAAGATATTAAGTCTCAACCTAACATCATATAATACTTTGCCTATGCACACAAGTACAACCTAACAACGAACAACATTATGAAACCAATAACTAACCACATTTTTCCAAAGCCACGGAATGAGAAACTACGCAGACAGAATAGGACAGAGTAGAAACAGAGCAAGGACATGAATAAAAGTAGATGTGCAGAGCACACTTTGTACCAAGCAAAGAGTCGAACATATAGCAAAAAAGTGTAACAAACAAATCAAGAACAAGAAAGGAATCAAGCACAAATTGGTAATTCTCCAAAAGAGCTAGCAATGTACAATCATCTAACAGTTGGAGTTTATCATTAACACTCTCTCTTAAACTCAACTGTTACAAACATCAGCACTTATAATACCCAAGTGTTGTTGTTGGAAATCAAACATGGTTTTTCCCAATGGCTTTGTAAAGATTTCGTGAGCCACAAAATTGTAGAGCTATTTCATTATTGTTGACTAGCTTGTGTATGAAGTGATAGCGAGTGTCAATGTGCTTGCTCTTCTTGTGAAAAACATGATTTTTCGACAAGGAAATTGTTGAAGTGTTGTCACAAAAAATGGGAGTGGGCTCATTTTCCATATGTGACATGTCTTTCAATAATCTTCGCAGCCACACAACTTGACAGGAAGTTGAGGTAGTAGTGACATACTCTGCCTCTGCAAAAAATACAAAGACAATGGGTTGCTTCTTTGATGCCCAAGAAATCAGATTTGTGCCCAAGTGAAAAGCATATCTAGAAGTGTTTTTTTGGTCGTCTAGGCTGCCTGCAAAATCATTATCAATGTAGAAAGAAAGATGATCATCTTCAGACTGAGTGTACCATAATCCAAAATTGAGTGTGACTGCAACATATCTCAGAATCCTTTTGGCCATTTTCTAGTGAGAATCTTTGGGAGATTCCATGAACCTAGAAACAAAGTTGGTTGCATACATAATATCAGGTCTAGTAGCTGTAAGATACAACAAGATGCCTACTAAAGTTTTATATATATTAGAATCTACTATAGGGCCTTCATCTTGCTTGCTCAATTTTGTGCCTAGGGGTATAGGAGTTTCTGTTGGATGACAATCTTCCCTGTGGAATCTTTTGATGATGTCTATAGCATACTTTTGCTGACAGGCAAAAAATTATTTGGCTGATTGATCAATCTCAATCCCCAAAAAATATTTCATTATGCCAAGATCTGTCATCTCAAATTCAGATTGCGTGACATTCTTAAAACTATCTAATTGAATATTTCTAGTGTATATCATATCATCAACATACAGGCATACAATCATAATTTTACCTCGTTGATCTATTTTGGTGTAAAGTGTTGGCTCATTTTGGCTTCTGCTGAAACCACTCTTGATCAAGTAAGCAACAATTCTATTGTACCAAGCTCTTGGAGCTTGCTTCAAGCCATACAAGGCTTTCCTCAACTGATACACTTTGGTTGGGTGCTCTTTGACTTCAAATCCTGGTGGTTGATCCACATATACTTCTTCTTCTAGGACACCATTCAAGAAATCTGATTTGACATTCATCTGGTATACTAGCCATTTTTGTTGAGATACTATGGCTAAAAGGGTCCTTACAATATCCAACCTTGCCACTGGAGCAAAGGTTTCATCATAATTAATGCATGGTTGCTGAGAGAATCATTTTGCAACAAGTCTTTCTTTGTGTTTTTAAATCTTTTCCTTTTCATTTGAGTTTAGTATTGTAAACCCATTTGACACCAATGTTGGTCTTATGCCTTGGCAGATTGATAAGATCCCATGTCTTGTTCTTCTCAATAGAGTCAATTTCTTGGTTCATGGCTTGAACCGATTGTGGCTCTTTAGTTGCCTCTTTAAAATATGTGGGTTGGCATGATAATAATGAAAAAAGATTTTTCTGATTAAGATCATCCAACTATTGATGTATCTCTTTCAAGCTTTGTGTTTGCTGATTTTGGACTTCAGAGGATGAATTTCTGCTTGAAGAAGAGCTACTCTGGGAACTTTCAGGCTGTCCTTGTACCTACAATCATTGAAGGATAAGATGATGTGTTTGTTTTCATGAATTTTGTGTGTGTTCACGAAGTGGAAGCAGTGGATTTTGGTTTCCCATAGGGCGATTTTCAAGAAATTTTACATCTCCGCTGAGAATAAGTTTATTTAAAATCATATTGTACAAGAAGTAAGCTTTAGATGTCGCATTGTAGCCAAGAAAAATGCATTTATCACTTCGATCATCAAGCTTCTTCCTCAATTCAGAAGGTATGTGAGCAAATGCAATGCATCCAAAGGTTCTGAGATGAGTGACATTCAGTTTTGTCCTACTCCATGCTTCTCGAGGGACCTTCATTTTGACACTCGTGGTTGGAGATTGATTCAGAAGATAGACTGAACACACTACAACGTCATCGCAAAAGAAGTTTGACAAAAATTTCTCTCTGAGCAAGCTCCTTTCCATGTTAATTATAGTCTGATTTTTCCTCTCAACCACTCCATTTTGTTGTGGAGTATTCCTGGTTGTGGTTTGCATGATGATGCCTTGTGACTTGCAAAAAATTGCAAATTATTTGAAACAATACTCACCTCATCCATCTGATCTGAGTATTTTTGCATACTTCCTACTCTGTTTTCCAACTTCAACCTTGAACTCCTTGGACTTTGTGAAGGTTTCAAACTTGTGTTTGAGGAAACAGATCCATATTTTCCTACTAAAATCATCAATAAATGTTAGAAAATAAAAGTTGCCACCTAGTGACTTTGTTTGTATTGGTCCACATAGGTTAGTGTGAACCAATTCTAAGTGTTGTTTGGCTTGACTGGAGGATTGTGGAAAACTAGCTCTCTTATGTTTACCATGAATGCAAGACTCACATGGGGGATTTTTCTCTTTGAAAATAGGTAGTCCTTTGACCATGGAGTGCTTTTGCAAGAGACTTAGACTCTAAAAAGGTAGATGTCCGAATATTTCATGTCATACCATAGTTTCATTGGGGTGGATTCACTTTGTGCATAGGTTTGGGTCATATTTGTAGTTCTAAGAGTCAGGGGAAACATCCTATTCCTAGTCATATGGATTTCAGAAATAATTTTTATGTTAGGAGGTTTGTCATAGATCCTACAGGATGATCCTTCAAAAAGTACCTTATAGCCATGTTCCATTAGTTGTCATACACTGAGAAAGTTATGTTTCAGGTCTGGAACATGATAGACATCATGTATGTCTTTATTTACATCTTGTTTATTTAAAACAAGGACTATTCCTTTTCCTTGGAATTTGACTAAAGAGTCATCTCCAAATGTAATATACGAAGAAACAAAAGAATCAATCTATACAATTAAATATTTGTTACCTGTCATGTGATTGATGCATCCACTTTCTAACAACTAGAGGTCCTTGTGTTGCTCTTCAGACTTGTGGCAAGAAAGAAACATCTCATCTGAGATTTCTCCTTCATGATTTGAGACATGGGCTCTTCCTGAGTTCTGAGCTGCTTGCTTCTTCCTGCATTAAAATTCATAGTGCCCATATTTTTTGCAGTAATAGCATTGTATGCTGGTGTTGTCCCTTGACAAATTTTTGAGGATTCTTGATCATGTTTGACCTAGTTTTGGGACTTCGACATGCTGTCGAAGACAGAGCACAAGATGAAGCGGAGATCGCGGGATCTCGGCCCCTTTTAGGGCCCTTTTTGGGATTGGGATTATGTAATGGGTATGGGATGTCGGCCCATGGGTTTACCCATGTTTAGGCCTATTTTGTAATGTATAAATAACTAGCCAGACGATGTAAAGGAGAGACCTAGTAGGCCAGTATGCTAAGTGCTAGAGTTGGATCTATGTGATCAAGAGTTGTAAGTGCTTTGTGCATATTGTGTGAGGCTTGCAAGGCTAGTGCAAGTAACTGTGTGAAGGCTTGGTGTTGTACCCTAGCTGGAAGAAGGAGGATCTGGCGGAGTGCATGCAGATCTCATGTCTTCTGCGGAGTAGAACTTGGATGCTATGTGCCTGTAAGAAGCTTGACAAAAGATAATAAATAATAGAAGAGTTGGTGGACGTAGCCCCACAGTGGGGGTGAATCACGCACATGATGTGTTTCTATGCTTTGTGCAATGTATTGATGTATTTATGTGTTTACTTGTTTAACATTTTAATATAGATGAATGATAGATATATATGTTGATGCTTAGTTCTTAATAATATGAATGGATGTTAGAACTGACTTATGTACGTATGCTTAGTGATTAAGTACCTTAGACCTGAATGAATACTGTGATACTCTATAATTATGGTTTAATTACGTTGTAACTAAGACTGGATATTGATGAATGTTAACTGTTGAGTGCTCTGTTAAGTGTTAGATTCACAGATCTGTGTCCCATCTAAGGTTGTAGACATCTAAGTTCTGCAACCACCCCTACCTCAACCTCAGGTGAGACTTCATCGGCTTCGCAGGTGTTGACGAAAGGGGCGGTAGTTAGGGTTATGTTGATGCGTTGTTTTAGCGTTGAACCCCGAGTCTGCTCCTATGCCAACAAATGGTTCCGTTGTTGGGACCTAAAACTGTGATTGCTGGGAAATGAGGAAGAAAAAGATTTGTGCGAAGATCTGACCTGAAATTGTGAAAGCTCTGTGTGTAGATCTGTCGCTCTAGTGCACAGTATTCTACTCGATCTGTGAAGCTCTGTGCTAAGAAAAGAAGTCTGATCCAAAGAAAAGAGGTAAGATCTGAACGCTTTGTGCTCTGATAGAGGTAAGAATAGTGAAATATTTTAGATCTGGAATCTTTGTGCTCTGCTGAAGATAAGATTAGTGAAAAATTTTTGTTTCTAAAGTATGGATCTAGGTATGTTTGATAAGATTTGTCCTAGCTTGAAAACTAGGGCACTAATAGAAGAAATAATATTTGATATGAATAGATCTGATAAGAATAGTGAAAGATATGTTATACCTATGCATAGAGAGAATGTTTGGACTAACAAATGGATGCAGGATCCTAGAAATATTTTTTTGCAGGTTAGTTACCATGATCCTAGTGCGCAGTATAGGAGAGGTTGGGGATCATTTAAGAGAAAGAGAGGATTAACCCTTTGTTACAGTTTCAGAAGACCACAACATCTAACTAAGAAATGCCCTGGTAGAAGACCTAGTTGCCTCTGTTGCAAAGCTATGGACCATGAAGTTTTGGATTGACCTAGAATGATTGAGGTTGAAAGGATGAATATGAACCAAGGAAACCCTAAGGCAAATCCAAAAACGGAAACCATGACAGAACTCTAGAAAGAATCAGAAAAAGTATTGCTACAGATGAAAGAAACCTTGAATGATCGCCGACATATTAGCTTATCAGAGATCTTCAAAGAAAAAGAGTGCATTGAAACAAAAATAGGAGACTTCGACATTGACTGTGTTTTGGATGAGGAAACACAGGTGAATATCATGACAAAAAGAACTTGGAAACTTTTAGGGGTGCCTACTATGATTACTTCATTGGGAGGAATAAGATTATTCAGAGGGAAGCTGATAACCCTATGTGGAAGACTTACCCATATATCTATGAATGTTCATGGAACTTCGACGGAGGAAGAATTTTAAGTTTTTAAATTTATTGAGAACAACGCTCCATTTTCTATGTTACTAGAAAAATCTTGGATTGAAGGAAATCATGCCAGAAGGAAAGAAGAAGAAGTCTTAGAACAAAAGAAGCAAGAGTTGAAAGATTTCATGACTAGGAGGATCGCACACTTGATTGAAGAACAAGAGAACTGAGCAAAGCTATTTAAAACCAGAGACTTGGATGTCGAAGTGGGAAGAACACTAGAAGACCCACAGAAGACTGAAGTACCTATTCCAGATACAGATGAAGTATTACCCTTGAATTCTAGGAAAAAATCTTACCAGCGCGAAGTTACTCTGCCAAAAGAAGATAAGAATCAGAATGGAAAAATGAATACCAAGATGAAGCTCACTGGAAAGAAGGCTCGAAAACTAAGTAAGAAGAGAGCTAAGATCGAAAAGTTACAGAATATTCCAAAGGGAACTTTGCAGAAGGAAAATTTGCAAAATTGGCACTTCGTCGGGATATCAGAACTGCATCACATGGCACTTCGCCATGGCGAAGCAATATAGCCATTGGAAACAATATAACTGTTAGAATGACGGCTCGAACGGGTAGAAAGACATTTATGGTCAAAAAGTTCTCCACCAGACCATTGGGGTCGCGCCATAACGGAAAGAACTGAGTTAATGAAGGCTTTTCACCCGTTGCATGAGATCTATTGCCAAATTATCTATTTATCCTATCTCGCCACGCAAAGAACACACTTTTGCCAACCGTGACTATCTCATCCCTCATAATAGTTGATTTTGCATGGTGATCATCATGATATTGACATCTATCCTTGCATTGAGCGGTTACTCTTCGAACCTAAGATATCCAGCCACAAGCGTGTATGTTCAAAGAACTTAGCGCACTCAAAGAGTCTGTGAAGGAAGTACTCTTCGACCTCATGACTGAGAGAGTCATGTCTGAAAGAGTGATATTTGTGGCTATACAAGCGTCATCGACGAGAGGAGTGCAAGCCTCTTTGTCGACTGCTCATGGAGCTGGACTATACCAACCATTAGCGGAAAAGAGAACCAAACACAGAGATGACCTGGCAAATGCGAAGCTGATCCCAACCATATTTCTCGACTACTTCCCGCCTTTGGTCGGCGCAGTGAGTCATGATAGTGTGCCAAGATATTTTGAGTACACTATGGTTACTGTGTACCTCCTGAAGGGGATACGCGCAGTTTGAGTGCAATAGGACAAGATTGCAACATTGAAGTTCAGTGACTTCAACCTCGGAGATCGCAAAAAATATAGTATGCTTGCCTCGTATAAATACCTGACCAAGACGAAGGGGAAGAACTCAAAGATAATTCCCCCAACCGTGGACGATGAACCTCACGCAGTCCACCCTGTTAAACGTAATGAAAATCCCACACTTCGGAAGGCACCAGGAAGTCAACGCCTGTGTCAAGCTACTCCTTTCATGTTACCATGGCGGCTATTTATGGCTAGACCATCATATCATAGTCGATCTAACATAGATCCATAGGATCACAGGATTAAGTATGCAAGGACCCGACCTGCAGGAGTTCTATCCAGGAAAAGCCATAGATCGTGCACTAGCACAGAAGATCAAGGATACACATGATGTTGTTGAAAAGGGGATGTGAGGCTACAAGGTAGCCTCAATCCAGAATGGCGCAGTGCGCCTAGCCTACTAGTTAATAGCCGAAAAGTTAGTAAGGAAGAACAGAGCTACGCAGGTCACAGGATTTGTTGTTGATCTCGCAGGGAAGTGCGTGGAAGGTCTACAGATGAACTGGGTGAAGTACCTAGTTAATCAGCTGGAACTAGACTGTCGCGAAGCACAGGATTAGGGCTACGAGTTTCACTTTAGCTGGCTCCTGATCCTCATCGCCTTTGCTTCCTGGGAGATGCCAGAAGGTGCAACCTTTCCGGATATTGAACCATTCAAGCCACTTGCTGTGAAGTTCACAACACTCTGGTACTCAAGTGATATGAACAAACAGTGGCAGTCGAAAGTTGTTTTTCACACATATTACCTTCAGCTGAAAAGAGCCATTGAAGTTGAACCTCAAATGACTCCAAACACCCTACATTGGTTCTGACCCCTGATGAAGTTCTGCACAGATCAACACTTCATCTACCTTACAACGTGAGCTGATGAACATAAGGAGCAACTTTAGTCGTACTACAAACTCATGGAAGAGGACCTTGAGGAGATCACTAAGGGTTGGTCTACAGACCTCCTTATTCCAGAAAACCCTGCAGAGATGTCTAACCCTGACAGCACAGAAACTACGCACAAAGAACATGATACACCCGGACCAAGCAGAACGAAGAAGACTGAAGAGGTCCAAGATTTAAGGAGCACCTCAGGAAAGACTGCTTCAGTATCACCTGACCGAGGGGGTGATGATGAAGTAGAAGAAATAAATGGAAAAGGAGTTGAACAGAAGTGAGGCGAAGTAACACAGCCTAGAGACGAGGTTGACCCCCTAAAGAAGAGGAAGGTTTCTCCCCTGAAACCTTCTTCCCGGAAGAAATTGAAAGCCATCGTGACCAAGATGAAGATTGTGCTCACTACTAATGATTTTGACTTCATCATAGCACCCCTAAACGACGCTTCGCTGGAAATTGTGGAGAAACAAGAAGCTAAGTAGGAGGAAATGTACGACATAATTAAGGTTAAATTTTGAGGGGTATAACAAGCTCTTCAGTCCAGCCGCGCAGTGTCCATTGCGCCCCTGCCATCAGGAGAACCAAAGTTGGGAGATCAGCCAGCCCAACTCTGTCGACTAGATGATGTGGTCAAAGCTCGCCTTTGTCACGCTCAAGAAGAAATAGAACAAGCCACCCAGGCCTTGAAGCAAGTGCAAGGCGTAATCGTAGAACAATGCAAAGTTGCAGAACAGGAGAAGGTTGCTCTCCAGGCAAAGTTTGAAGAAGAGAAAGCCTAGATGCAACAAGAAAATGAACAATTGCTCGCAGAACAACTTGAAGTGAAAGAAGTAGTCAACAGAGCCGTCCACTCTGTGACAGAACTAGAACCACAGGCAGAAGACTGAGTCACGCACCAAGTAGAGCAGCGCGCAAAAGCTATCCAACAACTACAACAAAGAATAACAGACTTAGAGCTCTGCACCATACCCGACATCCCGCAGGATATAAGGGACCAAAGAGAAGCAACTGTTCGAAGCGTAGTTGAAAGAATCAAAGTCCTTGCCATGGAATACAAGCAACTGAGTGATCGCAGTGCCCAGACGTATGAGAGACTCACTGAGAATCCAGAATTGAAGGCACTGGACTCACAACTACAAGAAGCTAAATAGCAAGCAGAGACAATACAGGCACAGTTGAAGCCCTTGTCCGCTGTGGAAAGAATGAAGCGATCCCAAGAGCAGCACACTGCCCAGCAGGAGGTCCATATTATTTAGAGCAAAGTTATGGAAGTAACTCAGAGGCTCTAGCCTGTACAGGATGAGGCTTGCCAATTGTTCACATAGATTGAAGGTCGAGGAGCGGAACTGGAGCAAGTCATCACCGCAGCTAAACAACACCTAGAGGGACCTGCTAACGAAGCAGTCATACAAGAGTTCACTGAACAAGAGGCTGTGACACAACAACAAGTTGAAGCAGCTCGAGCCAAGCTCGAGGCTTTTGAAGTAGAACTAGTCAGATCAGAGTGACTTGGGATGAGTCACTGGTGAGTGTTGGGGGTATGTTGGCCCTTGACCAAGTTTTGAGGATTCTTGGTCATGTTTGACCTAATTTTGGGACTTCGGCAGGTTTTCGAAGGAAGAGCGCAAGACGAAGCAGAGATCACGGGATATCGACCCCTTTTAGGGCCATTTTTGGGATTGGGATTATGTGATGGGTATGGGATTTTGGCCCATGGGTTTACCCATGTTTAGGCCTATTTTGTAATGTATAAATAAGTAGTCATGCGATGTAAAGGAGAGACCTAGTAGGCCAGTATGCTAAGTGCTAGAGTTGGATCTATTCTGATGATGTGTGGCCTTCACCTGAGTGATGGTTGCTAGGGCTTCTCCCTCTTCCTCTGTGACTTATGCCTTTGTCTCTGCCTCTCCCTATGCTGAAGGAGAATTGGGTCTTGAAGGCATGGGCCATTGACTCATCTTCTGGATTGAGTCTGGTCTCATGTGAGAGCAGAGAACCCATTAGTTCATCTGTTGAAAATTTTGTCAGATCCTTGGATTCAAGGATGGTTGTTACAACCATCTCAAATTTATTTAGAAGACTTCTAAGGACTTTCTAAAAAATCCTATGATTTGGGAAATCTTCACCATTCAACCTGATCTGTTTACTATTCCCATGAATTTGGTCATGAATTGATCAACATTCTCTGACTTGGTCATCTTTAAAGTCTCAAAGTGTGTCCTCAAGGTTTGCATCTTGACTCTTCTCACCTTGTCATTTCCCTGGTAACCTGTGCTAAGAATGCCCCAGGCATTTTTAGAGGTAACAACACCTACGATCTTTGAGAATATGAAGTCATCCACTGAGTTCTGAATCTATACTTGGCCTTATTCTCTATTTTCCTATGTTCTTCCTGATCATTTCTTTGTTGATTGGTCATGGCTACCACATTTGTTGGATATGGTTCCACATAGCCATGATCCACTGGTTCCCAACACTGTTATGCTTGTAAGAAGAATCTCATTCTAAAAGACCAAAATTCATAATTCTTTCCAAGTAAAATTGGTCCTTGTGTTGGCCCTAAATTGTTAAAAGCGGCCATTCTGTTTTCTGTAAAACAAACTTCAGAACAGTAGAGAGTGAAAAAGCTATAAGTAATTTTGGTACCCTTCCTCATGGTTAAAAAAACCCACCACTAATTATTAAAACCCAGTTTAATTTCCAGTCAAAAAAAATATTAGTCTATTTGACTTGTTTTATTGAGAAAACTCACTGTAAAATTTGTCAAAAACTTTGGTCCTGGATCTCCTTCGCGAGCAACAATCGCAGATCATTTATGCCCTCTCTCCACGGATGCAGTGAGTTGGAGGCGTGTATGTCGTTGGATGGCACAGAGCTAGAGGCGTGGATGGTGCAGAGGTTCGTGTCCTCAAATAGACCGACAAGATATGCCTCTTCCACTTCTTGCAGGACCTCCATTTTAAAATCCTGGGTGATCTCCCTTACTAAACGCCGGAATGGCATCTTTCTCACGCATTCGCTCCCCCCGTTGAATCAAGCATGTGCTCCCTCCATCTTGGGTTTGGTTTACAAAGGTGCCATGCGCTCTTTCAAAGTGTTGTGCGATCTTGTGGAGTGTGCTTGTGATCCACTCATGTGCGTCGAGGGTTCCAGCTATGGCCTGTCTGCACCAATTGTTTTTTTGAATTTACACCAAGGGTTTCAGCTCTAGCTATGGGCGCCGTATCCGAGCACAAATGTGTCTATCCTCTCCTTCCTTTGAGTGGACTGCTCTCCAGACATTGTGGAGAGTCTTACCTCTCGTGCTATAATACCATGAGAAACTGCGCAGACAGAATATGACATAGTAGAAATAGAGAAAGGACAGGAATAAAAGTAGATGTGCAAAGCGCACTTTGTATTAGGAAAAGGAGTGGGTTAACTGGGTAGAAATTTTTTCATACTAGTTATTTTTTTCACAAGTTTTTTGGTTGTCTGTTTTTTAATTTTTTATCAATCTATAATTTTGATCGATTTTTTTGAGCATTTGAATTGGTTTAAAATAAGGTATAACTTTTGAAGTAAAGTTCTGAAATGCGGGAAACATTGATTCATATTAAACTCAACTTACCCCTGAAAATTTGGCAGAATTCAAACCCATTTTTTTTTTTTTTCATAAAAAACGAAACTCCCCAAAAAAAAATTGCTTCAAAATTAACTTAATCCTTAAAAAAAAGTCAAACATATATAAAAAAAAAGTGTAACAAACAAATTAATAACAAAAAAGAAATCAAGTGCAGATTGGTACAACTGTCCAGAAGAATTGGCAGTGTACAATCATCTAACAATTGGAGTTTATCATTAACACAGAAGAGCTCCAAACGAATCCTCGTAGGCCACTGAAAGACGGTGCTCCAATGCGAGTCTGAGACCCACTGATACACATATCACGTTGGACGTCCTAACAAGGCAACTGTAGAAGTGATAATACATATGCTAGTCAGCCTGGACTATACAAAACCCTCCCCCATGGAGATGGATGCCCATTTTTTTATTTTCGTATTGTTGTAGCACGGTATGACGCAGATAAATGCACAACCATACACTAGTTTTCCCATTGACAACTACGTCTTTGGTGGCCACTCCCTTTAAGAAGGTGTGAAGTGAAGCATAGTTACTAAATTCGGTTGAATTGGCTTAAAAAAATCGAAAATTTGGGGATGCAGTTCGGTTCGCGGATTAATAGCAAAGTTCAAATTCAATACGAAATTATTCGGTTGGCAAATGATACAAAGGGTTGGGCTTTGTATTACGATTTGTTTTAGAGTTGTATCTGGGAGGAACTTCATTCCATTTTGTGTGGTGAAGTGTTTCTACGACCTTTCTTCCAGCTGACACACAGGAATTACTCCATAGGCTAAGCTTCCAGGTGAAGGTTACAATTCGAGGTGGCTACACCACCGAGGGGGAAATGGTAAATTTTTATCTCTTGATCAAGGGATCAAATTTATCCTCCTTTTCAAACAGGTCAATGTCCATTTAGTATCATAGGGTTTTAACATTGTTTTTGGACATTGTAGGAGAGTTTTAACACTCAATGTCATTTATGGCTTTTTGTTTTCACTATTCCTGCACATAAAATAAATAAAACATGAAAGCAAAACCTTCCCAAAAAAGGCAAACAACTAAATACGTAAATGGAAATAAAGATTGTTTGTTTTAGTTTTCCTTCAATGCCAAATCAAAGGCTACTTTTTTCTTCCCCTTCAATGCCAAATCCATTTTCTTTCAATAAAAATGAGAAATGAATAAATATGTTGAGCCCTACCATTGTCTTGAGTTGGTGAAAGCTCATAAAATGTTTCTCAAGCTCTTTATGTTTGAAAGTGTTTTCTTTATACCTAACAAATTGTCATTCTCATGTAAAACTATGCCTTTTGTTGAAGTATCTAATTCCATTTTTAGAATTTATGACATGATTGAAAATAATTTTTGAGGCTTATTTGAGGTTTTGAATATAATGATTTTCCATTTCGATTTTCTCAAATTTTGAAAAAATAGTATGTTTGAGTATTTGTAAGATCTATACTAAGTATTGGATTTTAGGTAGTCGAACTTTTTCCATATTAAATCAAATTCGAATTATAACTTAGTAACTATAATTGGAAGGGGATACCCACATGGTGAGAGCCACCACCTACTCATCATTCCCACTCCATCTCCTATCAATGGTGTCATCGCTAAACAACTTGAGTCATCTAGACACATCCGCGACCACCTCTTTCCTCATTCTTAGACAGAAAAACCGACCTCAGAATCAGATTTATTGGAAGATGATCTCTGTTGCCTATAGGATGCAACAGATGTGCGATGGGTTGCATCTGATCCTTGATGGGCAATATTTTCTCCGGTAGTGATTCCACTGCAAACCAGGCCTGTAATTTGATGGGCTATAACCTGTATTTTGTGTGTCGACCTGTATTTGACACGTCAGTTTAAAAATAACACATCATTGTTGATTTGCATTCAAATTATAAACCTGTCAAATTGACTTGTAATCACATGGATTACCCATAAAAAATGCTAGTAGGTAGGAAAAGTAACGGGTTGGGTCCCTAGGTTATACGAGGGAGGTAGGAATAAAAGTAAATGCGAGAGGTAGGAATAAAGTAAATGCAATTAATGTGAGAGGTGGGAATAAAGTAAATGTGATTAAATGAGTAGGCGGCAGGGAGGGTGCCCCATTGTCACATCACCAGAAGTTAAATAAACAAATAAATGCTAGATCCATATCATGTGGATGGGCCATAATTCATTATCCTTCTCTTTGATGCTCGTATCTAGTGGTTGAGGGAGATATATGTGCTTGCTCTTTATTTCTCATATCCAATGGCTAAGGGAGCTATCAGTGGCATCCTGCAGGTGCTTTCTCTCTGCTGCTCGTATTCGGTGGTTGAGGGAGATATAGGTGCGAGGAGGTGGTATTTTCTCTATGCTACTTGTATCTGGTGGCCAAGGGAGATATCACTGCGAGGAGGTGGTGTGTAAGGTTTATGTGGATCTGAGCCATGTTAAAATAAACATTTTTGGACTCTGAGTTTCAAAATATGGTATTGAGAGAGTTGCATGGGCACCTATCAATCGCAACAAATCTCGTGGTAAATAGCTGGCTATTGTGGTTGGCTACATCATTTTTGTAGTAGACCAGGTTTGTGGAATAATGTGGGTTGTAGAAGGTGATTTGTTTGTTTTGTGGATTGTGGGTTGTTTTAGGTTTTAGATTCTTATTATGTATGCATATACATTTTAAATCTTGTAATCAATTTTAGTATGTAATTTGTTTTATCATCATTGCTCCATATGTATTGTTTCCTTCGAGAATAGGGATGATGGATGGGAATACAGGTTGGACAGTGGCTCTAATATTTTAGGCATAGAGCTCAGGTTAGGTTTTTTAGTTAGTTGCAGCTTGCAGGCGACAAGCCATACTCAAGTTAGGATTTTAGCTAGATATGGCTCAATGAATACACAAATATATCTGAAATTTGGCTAGGAGATTGAGTGTCAGGGAGCAAAAACTTTGATAATACTTAGAAATGTGTGTCATGTTCTTGTCCATTTGAATTTAGTAATATAAAGGGCTAATGGTATAACTTTTACTAAATAGATGAATGAGTAAAACATATAAACTCTATTCATAACTAAAATTTATACTCAATTTAGTCCTCTTTGGTCCAAAATTACCTTACAAGATGGAGGTATAATATTCTTAATTGGATTTGCATTGTGTTGTGTGATCCAAGTGTGTGAGTGCCCTCTCCCACATGCAATTGGGCTTGTTCTATAAACTTATTATTCATTCCTCTCCTTGGCTATATAATAAACTTTGATTTTCATTTTTTTATTTTAAATTTAAATGCTTTTATCTCTAAGTGCACATATTGTTTCCTACTTTAGCCTTTAGTGATTAGTGAGACTCAGCCAAAAAGTTGTCTTGCTATTCAATTGAATCAAAAACAACTTTCCATTATATATAGGCTCAAATCCATTACAACATACTCATTATGAACTTAACATGTCATTTATAAGAATTAAACCTGGGTGGGAAGGATAACAATCATACCTCACAACCATCCAAACTATAAACTCAATTAACTTGATTACCTTACTTATTTCAAACATAGTTTAAAAATTATCATGTATTTTAAATATACTAAAAATTTGATAATTTAAATATGCTAAGATTTCATTTATTTTATCTAAAATTAAATTATAAATTGTAAATTTCAATTATTAAAATTATATAATATTAAATACAATAAATTTTTTTGAAAACACTAAATCCATTTTTTTTTAAATTAAAAATACAAATTCAACCACTAAAATTTACAATACAACCATTCTTTTATAATAGGATTCCAATGAAATTACCAAAAATATCCCAATTGTATAATGATCCCTTCATTTTAGTTGAAAAACATATATGCCAAAACGATGTCTCAACCCACTGATGATTCCTCAATTTCCACCGCACTTATTATGGATTTGACTGCAGTGCTCTTGTCAAATCAAATTTCGTCATCCAATATAGTCCAAATCTGTAAATGCACCACACTATAAAGCTCGTAACATTATATGTCCCAACTTAATCTATTTTTTAAGCTTAATACTCTTTTTAGATTCTCCCCTAGTAAGAAATCTGCGCACAAAGATCAAACAACTCTTTTATAGTTTTCTGTCTAGTCGTGCAAAATTCTTGGAGTATTGTACCGATATTAGAAATTATTAGTCCCTGCCAAAGGCCAGGGACTAATAGCGATGAGTTCATCGTTGACTGGCTATTAGTTTAGGTTGACTTTTTGATTTTTGTTTTATGTCAAATGTATAACATAGGAAATTAAAATATATATATTTTTTAATAATAAAAAAAACTATTTTTCTAACATTTCATTGGCTAATATCTTTCAAGTCTTATTGCAGCCTTCACGTTAATCGATGTATAAACAATTAATAGATTTCACATATGGTCAGCCAATTGTACTAAGAAGAGCAGCCGACTACTAGATAATAAAAAAAATCCTCTGCAAGAGCCATGACCGCCAAACCCTACCTGGTCACTTCTCACTCGCACAACACACATTAATCTACTCGACCGCCTCTTCCTCTGCAAGAAGCCATGACCGCCAGTTCCTCACGGAAGTAAAGTCTTCATGGAATATTTTGGAAACGAAAGGAACCGAGAGCAGAGTCAAAGCAAAGCGGATTTGAGGAAGAGGAAGCATTTTGCAGTTTTGATTTGGGCTTTCCATGTTACCACAGTCTGAGGCTCTGAAGGAGCTAGAGATAGAGTCCAGCCTCAGTCGTTGCAAATCCACGAAGCCATTGTCCATCTCTTGGGATTTTGGATCAGGGAACTGGGACTAGGAAGCCGAGCTCCATAAGATCCCCCCAAAGAGTTTTGAGCGTGTCTATAAGATTGTCGTTGTTGTTGATCGTAAGGGAAGCTAAAAGCCAGCTGTCTCGGGAAGAAAGAATGGCATTCTCAGGCCTGGAATGAGTATGGATGGGATAGGACATCAAATCTCATTTTGTGGATCAACCTGCTGGAACCAGTTGCAAATCCAGCGCTCCCTCTCGCCAAAATCATGCCATGTGTTGTTTTTTTAATTGACCTCCTTCCACCGCGTCACTGCACTGTCGACCTTCTCCTTTCTCTACCCGGTGATATTTTCACCGTGCTAAGGTAATTTGCTGGTTATATCCACCGCCCAATTCCAAGGTTGCAGAGCGAGCTAAACTCTAAATCGACAGCATTCAAGAAGGCGATGGGAGCTGAATCAATGAGAGGAGACAGTGAAGCTGAATCAATGTGAGGAGGCAGTGAAGAGGCGAGGAGCTTGACCGAGGACCACGACTCAGACTCCTCACCTGCAGCTGTTGGTAAGGCGGTTTCTTCTTCTTCAGAACTCTCTCAAGCCGTGTGTGCTCTGTGTGGATTTTCTTCTAATTGCTTGCATCGTGTAGAGGAATTATAATATTTAGACTACAGTTCATATATGATACATGGCATTAGCGCAACCTCCACTCTCACTGCGAAAGGTGCAGGTCCTCTTCCATATTTTGGATTCTGCCAAAGGCAAGTTACTGTTTAACAGAGCGTATGTTGAATGGCGTCCGTGCATTTCATTCCAGTCACCTTTTGCGAATGAAATCCATGGAGAGCTTGATAAGCCTGTTAAACAGAGTACAGACCCTCTGTACTTTGCTGGGAGACAGGAAAGCCGGGACAAGAGGGTACGCCAGGCGAGGTGCTAGGGGTGCTCTTTTCACTCGGTCAATAGAATAAAGTGCTGCTGCTATTATATCTGTTGCTTCTACTGGTGCGGAGTCAACTGCTACATTTGTAACTATCAAATATGCTGGTGCTGTAGCCTCTGCTATCTTTGTTGCTGGGTAGATTCAAAATGTTTCTATTGAATTTCTGATTGGGCAATCATCTAAGACTAGTGATGTTGCAGATATGGCACCCGGAACTCAAGAGCTAGCCAGCTCCAGCCTTTGTCAGTGCCTAAATCCGAGTTTACGTGTTACACGACTCCAAAGACTTGGTTCACAAGTCTTGTTTTTGTTGAAACAAGTCCGTTGAAACTGGAAAGCCCCAATGATTTCGAGACATTGGAGGGGGCATCTCCTTCAGCACAGTTTGGCATGGATATAGGTGGCACACTCTGTAAAGTTGTCTACTTTGAGCCAGCTAGACAATTGTTTGGTCTAGGTGTGAATCTTGACCAGAGCAGGAATGATACCAAGTCTGAGAAACTCTGTGAAAATGATATTACCAAAATGGACAACAGCAGGGGCAGGGTCAGTGCATTTGATAAACCATCTGAAGATATGTATTCAGAGCCGCCTTCAGGGAAAGGAGAGAAATCCCATAAGGAGATTGGTGCTTGTGGTGCCCAACCTACTGCCAGAATTGAGATACAGTCTGATGACTCTTTCGAAATGAACCCTAATTCGATAAAATCACAGGAACCGCTGCAAAATTTAGAATATACACGTTCTAATATGCAGGATGGAAGACACGGAAAATCCTCGCCAGGATATATTGATTTTGATAGTATTAAAACCTCTATCTATGCGCTTACAGAAGAACGGACAAATGAAGGAACACATTTTGCAAATTATCCAATAAGGAACGTCCGCAAAATATGGCTATCCAGTCATGCTCCTATTACTCTGCCAGGTCGTGGAACCCTTCATTTCAAATGTTTTGGTGAGTTTCAAGTGGCATGCGAATGACTTATTTC
>JASDQU010100405.1:132376-165146 GCA_032191745.1 Picea mariana
ATTAAATATTTATTTTGTTATTTTTTTTTTATCATTATAGATTAAGAACATGTTTATTTATTCCAAATCATGGAGATGATGACTTTATTATTACTTAGTCATTTATAAATTGTCATTCATATTCCATTAAAATGATTAGTCACAACAAAACTTATAAATTTGTACAAAATATATTTATTATGTAATGTTCACTTATTATTATAACTTAATATTACAAATGAAGTGTTCAAATTAGTGTAATAAATTGAGAATATACTAAAAGGGAAAACAATAAATGTCATACAATGATTACAAGATATATCCAACAAAAGTATGGGAAAACCTGGTCAAAAATTGAGGACTATGCTTTGCTCTTTTCTTCTCAAGTATGAAATTCAAATACAAAGAAAATGAACTCACTATGGAATTACCTTAGACATTGTGGCCTATATGGATGTTGCAGGGTCTTTTAGTTTCTCTGTTTTTCTCATACTATCCCAGTCATTTGCTTTGTTCAACTATGGAAGAGTAAATCAATACAACTAGAATGGATCCCCTTCATTTCCTAACCCAACATTTAGCTTGTCCTAATAATCGTCTAAGGTTAAGGTAAGGGATTTTGGATACCTTCACTCACGATTAGGGTTAGGGTCTCAAACCCTATATAATCTACTTGAAAGTCCATAAGTGATTCAGTGCACATGTGTGAGAAATGGATATTGATGTGGCATTGACATGATACAATGGTGGTAAAGAACATAGGTCATTTTTCGAGAGGTATAACTTTCTCATACGAACATTGGTTGAGGTGATCTTTGCATTCTTGCAAAGCTCTCAATGTGTAGAACAATGACATTGGAGGGCTATGGATTTTGATTGAAAAGATTTGACCCCAAAAGTGTCCATTTAATTCCCCAAATGGACTTAAGAAGTTTCAAGACCCCAATTCACCAAAATTGGATTTGTCCCTAAAATGGGCCCTACATGTTAATAGCTTCAATTTTTCCACTCAAAATGTACCAAAATAGATGAAAAATTATACAATGATCTATTTCAAATTATACCTCCCCATTTTGGGAGACTCTTGGTCCCCAAAATATTTTATTGAAGGAGGCAAGGAAATTTTTCCTCTACCTTCTCTTTGGAGTATCATTTGGATTTGCCTAGAAGTTGTCCTTTTTTTTTTAAAGTAAAAAAGGTAGAACCTGCTATATTAAGTTATCAGAGAAACATTGACAAAATACAAAGAGATATAGTTCTGAGCCACCAAAAATGTTGTCGTTTTACCAGAAACCCGCATAGTTTGGAAAACTGTTTTGCCCTCTGTCCTGCCCGAAGGAAACCAGGACAGATGGCCATAGGTTAAGTTTACATGTAGCAACAACATGATTAAACATAAAACAAACTAGCAAAGGAGAACCTAGATACCCGGTGACCTGTCACCCTTGCCTGTCTGCCACGTGGACCTGGCTGGGATGGCGAATGGTTGCGCATAGAATGGACATTTCCTCTTTGCTGGAGCGTTGGAGTACGCGTCAAGGAGCGAGTCCAGATGTTGTCCCATGAGAAGGGCTCTGTGCTCCTGGTCTGCCATGTGGCCTTAGAGTTCGAACACCAGAGCCAGATGCTCTGCACGGAGGAAAGGACCATGCAATTCATGATTACCTGCATCGTAGAAGATTTCATTCCCCACTTCCATGTTCATCCCATCTCTAGCCTCGATCTCAGTCAGTACTGCACCGGCTACTTCCTCCTTCATCCATGGTCTGGTCTCGTCCATGTTCCCTTCAGCGCAAGCCTTGTCCCGAGCCTCATCCTCGATCGTTACCTGCTCAGCATGGCTAGTGGGGCTATAGTCACCTTCCCACGGTATCTCCTCAATGATGCACACATGGAATTCTTCTGTCGTCTCGTCTTTAGGACCGCAACCATCCTTTAAGTCTAGCACCATGGCTCGGGGTTCCGGGGTGGTCACGAATTCCTCCACGAATGACGTTTCTTCCACATAGCAGGTTGGAAACTCGTTCGCAGCGCCACCCTCCAGACTGCTTCCAGGCTCAATTGCCATGGTATGACTGCTACGCTCTATCCCAGTCTCAGCAATAATGGCATGCAGAGCCAAATGGTCAGCACGAGCCCTCTTCCGGTGAATGGAGGTCACCATCGACAGAGCGCGCTCCAGGTTCTTCCTCCTTTGCCTTTTCTCTTTGTGGGTTTACCAGGCCGAGCCACGGCGGGGCCTACCTCATTTCTTGGTCATTGTTGCTAAGTGGTGGATAACAATGCAGAGAGAATGCAACAAAACAAAAGTGAGCCAAGACGATAAGGAATCAGAGATGCACAAGAGCTCCCAACTGACGAGGAGGTCCAAAACGAGAGCGAACCAGCTCTGTCCAGGTGCTCGAAGTTTTGAATTGCCAAATGACAAATTCCCTGAGCTATCCATAAACCCTGTCATGATGAGTGTGGTATGAGCGAGAGCTTTCGTGCGAGGGAGGAGTCCCTCCTCCGTATAGCGACTGTAATGGCCGATTACCATCGTAAATGCGGAGAGGATGGGTGGCGACCATCAACATTTATGCTATGGATCAATACAGAGCCAGGTGGCGAGGCATTGCCGCGTGTCACCCCATCCGGGGACCTAGAAGTTTTCCTTCAACCCAACCTACGAGAGTTATTGTTTCCCTTGTCTAGTTGCTCTTGACTTCTTCTACAAGACTGTATCATTTGCTAACTCTTCTTGAGATTTTGGTGCTAACTCCTCTATGGTAGTGATGCAGGAGCATCTTCAACAAGAACACGTGGAGGGACAACTCAACACCTCAGCGTGCCTTTGAATCATTTCAAAATCTTAACCGCTGGCGTTTCCTGCAAATCTTTTTGAAATGATTGAAAACTGAAGAAGATCAAATGCTTGGGAGCCGAGTGATCACGGGTGACCTAGGAGTTTCACTCCTAGTCTTGAATGTAACGGAAATTAAGTAGCAGTTAGTTTTTTTTTTCTCGAGGAGATGGGTAGTCGGGGGGGAACCCTAATAACCCTCTGAAATAAATAATGGTTTTGTATGCCCGAATGAGGCTGTTGTAAGTTAGTAGGAGTTTGTTGTGATTTAGTTGTTGTTGAGTTTTTTTGTTGCTTTATCATAGCTGCAACCATTTATTTTTTAATGAATATAACAAAGGAAAATTGATCCAATGCATGGTGTTGCTACAGTTTAAAATTCCCTATTATTTTTGGTTTCATGAATGAATGAGTTATGTTGTTGAATAAATGAAACTGTGAAGTGTTTAGATAAGTTTCCATTGTTCTCTTCATTGAGTCCACGCAAGGTGTGCATACAGTCTGCAAGGAGTGTGTTGACAAAGTTTATTTCTACTCAGAATCTTAGAAGAGATAAACACGAAACTTGCCTTTGCAAGGAGTGCAAAGAGAATGTTGCAAGGTGTGCACAGTCGCCGCAAGAACTTAAGTCTTGCATGAGAACCTGTTGCAAGGAGTGCAAAGAGAATGCTGCAAGGTGTGCACAGTCACCGCAAGAACTTAAGTCTTGCATGAGAAACTGTTGCAAGGAGTGCATAGATTCAAAAATCGACTAAGTGTCGAGAATGGAGCTGCGAAGCACAAGGAGTGCATAAAGATATTTTGTTGAAAGAAATCACTAAGTCCGTATTTCGTCAGAAATTCTGAGTTCAGAAGGAGTGTGTCGGAATCAAGCTCAGGAGAGACAACAACCAAGAATCAACAGAGAGGAGGAAGTCTGTTGAAATTTGCAAAGTTACGGTTGAGATCCATTCAGAGGAAGTGATATTGTCCCAAGTTGTAGGATCTGGGGAAAGTTACGCGGTTGTTAATCACAGGTTCATTCGAGGCTTCACGGATCGGAGGATTCGAAGTATTGAGGAGACAAAAATCTTGAAACTCGAAACCCAAAGTGAATCTGGTCTGTCAGATCTAGAGGGTGTGTGGCGATAGATCACGAACTTCAGATAAGAACACTTGGGTTTCTGTTGAGAATTGAAACTCCTGAAACCCGAAGTTCGAAGTAAATCTAGACTGTCATATCTAGAGGGACGCGTGGAGACATATCGCGAGCTTCGAATAAAATCTTGTGGGGTTAAGTTGAGATTTGAAATTCCCAAAACCCGAAGTCCGAAGTGAATCTGGACCGTCAGATCCAAAGGGACGTGTGGCAGAAATCTGTGCACTTTGAGAGAAAGCAAAAGTTGAGAGTTGAGATTTTCGAAGCCCGAAGACTTGAAAGAATCACAGCTGTCGATCTGCAGAAGACATGCATCAATGGATCACGAGCTTCAGATGAAAACAATTGGGGAAAGTTGAAGTTTGAGATTTGCGATTTCTGAAGTCCGAAATCCCAAAATAGTTAGAGGCGTCGATTTGAGGAGGACATGTGGCAGGAGATCTGTCATTGTTGAGAAAGTGAGGTCTGAGAGTTGTAACCTATGAAACCTGAATCATGAATCAAATCATGAGCATTGATTTAAAAAGGAGAAGATCTGAACCATCGATCGGGAGGCCCCACCTGAGATTGTAAGATCATCGATCATGCTGCATTACGGGTACAAAAAGTGCTCAGACTTTAAAAATCTGAGAGCAGGCCGCAATTCAAACCACGGTATTGGAAAAGAGAGACGTGGCAGCTAGAGGTGAATTGCAAGGAGAAAAACGGTGTGGCCTCAAACCACTTTAGGCCGCGCTCGCAATCGCGTGTTTACGTGAGGACATTGCCTGAGGTCACATACGGGAAAGGGATAATGAAAGAGGAGATAGTGCCTGGAACTGGCAGTTCAATAACGTGAAAGGAGAGGTTGCAGGTACCATAGAACTTGCACCAGGAGACTGGAAGGGCCTGTGTCTAATCACTAGTGAAACCATTAGGGTTTCAGAGAATCGATTCAGTTCCGAGAATCGAAGATCCTTGACTGGGAGGTCAAGCAGCCTCGAGGAGAGAAGGGGGGGTCTGCATCAAATGGTATCAAAGCTTGATTTCATATGTAGATTTTAGGCGAAGGAGACAAAGGAAATAGTCTGATACCATCAAGTGGTATCAAAACTTGAAATTGTTTTTAAGAAGCAAAAAAGAGCTTGAAGGTGTACTTTGTGTGTGAGAGACAGTCAACACAATGCCACCAAGGAGACGTGTTCAACCACCTTTATCCAATTTCACTATGGAAAGATAAATGAGAGAGCTTCGTACAAGATTAGAGGTGATGGAGGTAGCGGAGAGGAGGACACATGATGCTGGGGACATCAGTGATGCAGAGAGTGAAGAAGTAGAAGTCGAAGAAGTTGCAGGAGAAAATGTTTCCGAGGAACGCTTTCTAAGAGTGGTTGTTAAATTGGGAGCTAGAGACAAAGTAAACATCCCAATGTATGAAGGCAATCTGGATGCTGAAGAATTGTTGGATTGGATAAGATCCATGGACAAATATTTCGACTATGAAGATGTCGATGAGGAGAAAAAGGTGAGACATGCTGTCACTAGACTGAAAGGGCATGCAATACTATGGTGGGATGAACTGTAGGCTGAGAGGAGAAGCAAAGGAAAACAAAAGATAAATAATTGGGACAGAATGGTGGCCAAGCTGAAGGATAAATTCATTCCCAAAGATTATCAGATAAATCTCTTCAGAAAGTTACAGAACCTATGACAGAAGGGTATGATAGTGAAAGAGTACACAGAGGAGTTTTACAAGCTGAATATCAGGACTAGACAACGAGAGAAGGATGAGGAAATTTTTTCCAAGTATATAAATGGCTCGAGGTATGAAATCCAGGATGAGATCAGCCTGATTTCAGTGAGGATAGTAGAGGATGCTTATCATATTTCTCTGAAGGTAGAGGAGAATTTGGCGAGGAAATAGAGTCAATGAAACAGAGGCAGAAGCCCAAGAAAAGGCAAGGGAGTTTCCCATGATAAGGCACATAAATCCAAAGATGGGATTGAGAAACCACATAGTCACTTAGAAAGAGGAGGAATTTCCAGAGGAAGACAAAGTGGTGGAAGAAGTTATTCTAGAGGAAGAGGAAGAAGCAGAGGAGGACAAGTAAGGTGTTATGCCCGTGGAAATACATGACACAAGTTTTGGGAATGTCCCGAGAAGAAGAAAGAAAGAGGAGGTGAAGCTCATATTTTTGAAGCACATAAAAATAATGTTGAAAAAAAAGGTGCAGATGATGGAAGATCCCTTATGTTGAGGAAGGTTCTCTTAAAACCAAAATTGGAAATTGAAAATCCAGTGCAGAGAAACAGTCTATTTAAGACATCTTGCAAGACAAAATACATAGTATGCAAGGTGATAACTGATAGTTGGAGCATTGACAATCTAGTATCCACAGAGATGGTGGAGAAACTAGAGCTAGAGACAACTGCACACCCAAATCCATACAAAGTATCATGGTTGCAAAAAGGACACCATTTAATGGTCACTAAAAAATGCCTCATTGAATTTAAAATAGGTGGATATAGAGATGAAATTTTGTGTGATGTGATTCCCATGGATGTATGTCATGTTTTGTTGGGAATACCATGACATTTTGACATAAATTTTATTCATGATGAGAGGAAGAATACATACACCTTGGAGAAGAATTTTAGGACACACATGTTGTTGCGAATAGGGGAGAAGAGAGTAAAATAAGAAGCCAACACAAGCATACTTCTCATGAGTGGGAAGGAACTCCTTAGAGAATTCAAGAAGGAACAAGAGATGTAGTTTGTTGTGGTGAGGAAACCCAGAGTTGTCCTTACAAGTACTTTGATGGATGATTTTCCTGAAGAAGTTTGGGAGTTGCTGGATAAATTTGTTGACATAGTAGTGGATGAGTTTCCTAACTCATCGCCACCCATCAGAAGTATCAACCATCATATTGATTTTATACCAGGAGCAAGCCTCCCAAACAAAGAAACATACAGATTGACCCCTCAAGAGAATGAGGAGGTAAAGAACCAAGTCCAGGATTTGTTAGACAAGGTTTTGGTCAGAGAGAGCTTGAGTCTATGTGCAGTACCAACTGTGTTGAGTCCAAAGAAGGATGGAGGATGGATAATGTGTACAGACTCGAGAGCCATAAACAAGATCACCATCAGGTATATATTTCCTTTTCCAAGAATGGATGACTTAATGGATTGTTTAAGTGGAGAAAATTTCTTTTCTAAGATAGATTTGAAAAGTGGATGTCATCAGATAAGAATGAGAGAAGGTGATGAATGGAAAACAACCTTTAAGACAAATGAAGGGTTGTATGGGTGGATTGTTATGCCATTTGTATTAAAAAATTCCCCAAGTACTTTTATAAGATTGATGAATGAAATACTAAAATATTCCATTGGCAAATTTGTGGTTGTATATCTGGATGATATACTGGTCTTTAGAAAGACTAAAAAGGATCATTTGAGACATCTAACATTAGTGATGAGGAGACTACAACAAGAGAAGATTTTGATAAATCTGAAGAAGTCCTCTTTTATGAAGAAATAACTCATTTACTTGGGTTTTGTGATCTCTTCAAATGGATTGAAGATGGATCTAGAGAAGGTGAAAGAAATCAAAGAATGGCGATCACCAAGGAGTATGTTTGAAGTGAGAAGCTTCCATGGATTAGCAAGTTTCTATAGGAAGTTCATCAGATATTTCAGTGGAATTTGTGCATCAATGATGGATACAGTGAAGAAGAGGCACACGTATTTTAAATGGACAGAGGAGGCCGAGAGGAGCTTCAATATATTGAAGGAGAATATAACAAAACGATCAATTCTGGTCTTACCAAATTTTGGAAAGACATTTCAAGTGAGATGTGATGCAAGTGGAGTTGCAATTGGAGTAGTATTGAGCCAAGATAATAAACCAGTTGCATACTTTAGTGAGAAGCTGAATGAGACTAAGAGAAAGTAATCCACATATGACAAAGAATTTTATGCCATAGTTCAAGCCTTGATGAAATGGAGGCATTACCTGGTTCCAAAGGAATTTTTCTTGTATAATGATAACCAAGTTTTACAATTCATAAGCAAACAGGAAAAATTGAATCACAGAGATGCAAAGTGGATCAAGTTTATGCAGAATTTTACTTTTGTTATAAAACATATTTCTGGAAATGCTAAAACAGTTGTTGATGCATTGAGCATGACATGTTTGATTCTACAGGAGTTTCAGGTGAATACCTTAGGGTTTGAACACCTTAAGGAAATGTATAGTGAGGATCCAGCTTTCAAGGAAGCATACGAAGCATGTGCAAATCCTGTGCTAAGAGACATGAGCTAGTGGGAAGAGTATGTGATTCAAGAGGGATTGTTGTTCAAGGGAAATCAATTGTGCATACCAAAATGATCAATGAGGGATGACCTTTTGAAGGAAAAGCATAGTGGAGGATTGGCTATACATTTTGGCCATGATAAAACATTTTCACAGTTGAGCAGTGCATATTACTGGCTAGGTATGAGAACAAAAGTGATAAAGTTTGTGAAAAGATGTAGAATCTGCCAACATGCAAAAGGTAAAAGATAGAACACTAGATTGTATTAGCCATTGCCAATACCAGAGAGGCTTGGGGATGCAATAAGCATGGATTTTTTGTTGGGACTGCCAAGACCACAGAGAGGACGTGATTCTATATTCATGGTGGTGGATAAATTTTCAAAGATGGAACACTTTATCCCATGCGAGAAGACTAGTGATGCAACACATGTTGCAAATTTATTTTTCAAGGAAATTGTTCATCTCCATGGATTACCCAAAAGTATTTTCTGAGAGAGAGATACCAAATTCATTGGTCATTTCTGGAGAACATGGTGGAAGAAGATAGGGACATATTTGTCCTTCAACTCATCTTATCACCCTTAGACAGATGGACAGACTGAGGTGGTGAGAATAAGTTTGGGAAACTTATTGAGGAGTCTGGTTACTGAGAATCATAATCAGTGGAAGGAGATTCTACCACAAGCAGAATTTGCATACAATGAATCACCAAACAAGAGCACTGGAAATAGCCCATTCCAAATACTGTATGGAATGAAACCAAGAGGAGTAGATGAATTGAGAGACTTGGAACAGAGTGAGATCAGAAGCGCTAGAGAAGAAGGTTCTGCTGCAGAAATGAAAAATCTCCATAGCTAGATCAGAGAGCAGTTGCAGAACTCTAGCCAAGAGTACAAGCGCAGAGTTGATCAACATCGCAGAGAGCTTCAATTTGAAGTAGGATATTAGGTTCTGGCACATCTCAAGAAATAAAGGTTTCCAAGAGGAACATATAACAAGTTGAAGATGAAGAAGATAGGGCCATGTAAGATCTTAAGGAAGTTTGATGCAAATGCCTATGAGATTGAGTTTCCAGATGATGTGGTGATATCGCCCATATTCAACATATCAAACCTGTATCCTTACAGGGAATATGACATAGAGAGATCAGAATATCATGAGAAGATTCAGTGGGAAAAGAAAATGCCCGTAGAAGAAAAACCACAGATGGAGAAGATCGTTGATCAGAGGATTGGCAAGAAGACCAGGAGGAAGACCTATTTTGAATATTTGGTCAAGTGGAAGGGGTACCCAATAGAAGATGATAGTTGGAAAAATGAAGTTGATATCCAAAAGCATGGAAAGTTAGTTCGGGATCTCATGGACAAGAGTCCATGAATATTTGGCCAGATAAGTATGATGAAGGAGCATCGTCAACAAGCACACGTGGAGGGACAACTCAACGCCTCAACACGCCTTTGAATCATTTCAAAATCTTAACTGTAGACATTTCTTAAAAATCTTTTTGAAATGATTGAAAACTGAAGAAGATCAAACGCTTGGGAGTCGAGTGATCACAAGTGACCTGGGAGTTTCACTCCTAGTCTTGAATGTAACAAAAATTAAGTAGCAGTTAGTTTTTTTTTTCTCGAGGAGAGGAGTAGTCCAGGGGGGGGGGGGACCCTAAAAACCCTCTTAAATAAATAAAGGTTTTGTACGCTCGAATGAGGCTGCTGCAAGTTAGTAGGAGTTTGTTGTGATTTATTTGTTGATAAGTTTTTTTGTTTCTTTATCATAGTTGTAGCCATTTATTTTTGAATGAATATAACATAGGAAAATTGATCCAATGCATGGTGTTGCTATAATTTACAATTCCCTGTTATTTTTGGTTTCATGAATGAATGAGTTATGTTGTTGAATACATGAAACTGTGAAGTGTTTATATAATTTTCCAATGTTCTCTTCGTCGAGTCCATGCAAGGTGTGCATACAGTCCACAAGGAGTGTGTTGACATAGTTTATTTCGACTCAGAAGCTCAGAAGAGATAAACACGAAAATTCCCTTTGCAAGGAGTGCAAAGAGACTGCTACAAGGTCTACATAGTCGCCACAAGAACTTAAGTCTTGCGAGAGAACCTGTTCCAAGGAGTGCATAGATTCAAAAATCGACTAAGTGTCAAGAACGGGATTGCGAAGAACAAGGAGTGCGTAAAGACATTTCATTGGAAGAAATCACTAAGTCTGGATTTCGTCAGAGATTCCAAGTTCGAAAGGAGTTTTTCAGAATCGAGCTCAAGATAGACAATGACCAAGAATCAACAGAGAGGAGGAAGTCCATTGAAATTTGCGAAGTGACGACTGAGATCCGTTTAGAGGAAGTGATATTGTCCCAGGCTGTCATATTTGGGGAAATTTACGCGGTTGTTAATTGTGGGTTCTTTTGAGGCTTTACGTATCAGAGGATTCGAAGTATCAAGGAGAAAAAAATCCCAAAACCAAAAATTGAAGTGAATATGGTCCATCATATCTAGGGGATGCATGGCGATGGATCGCGAACTTCGGATAAAAACACTTGGGTTTCAGTTGAGAATTGAAACTCCCGAAACTTGAATTCCGAAGTAAATATGGACCGTCAGATCCAGAAGGATGCTTGGTGACAGATCATGAGCTTCAGATAAAAGCTTGTGGGGCTCAATTGATATTTGAAATTACCAAAACCTGAAGTCTGAAGTGAATCTATACTATCAGATCTAGAGGGATGCGTGGAAGAAATTCACACACTTTGAGAGAAAGAGAAAGTTGAGAGTTGAGAGTTGAGATTTTCGAAGCTCGAAGACTCGAAAGAATCACAGTCGTTGATCTGTGGGAGACACACATTAGTGGATCACATGCTTCAGATGAAAGCAATTGGGGAAAGGTGAAGTTTGATATTTGAGATCTCCGATGTCCGAAATCCCAAAATGGTTAGAGTCGTCAATTCGAGGAGGACACATGTCATGAGATATTTCATTGCCGAGAAAGCGATGTTTGAGAGTTGGAACCTCCGAAATCCGAATCACGAAGTAAATCATGAACGTTGATTTAAAAAGGAGCAGATTTGAACTGTCGATCAAGAGGCCCCACCTGAGGTCGCAAGATCAATGGTCACGCTGCATTACGGGGACAGAAAGTGCTCAGACTTTAAAAATCTGAGAGCGGGCGCAATTGAAACCACAGTATTGGAAAAGGGAGACATGGCAGCTGGAGGTGAATTGCAGGGAGAAAAGCGATGTGGCCTTAAACCACTTTAGGCTGCCCCAAAATTGTGTGTTTACACGAGGAAATTTCCTGAGGTCACATACGAGAAAGGGCTAATGGAAGAGGAGCTAGTTCCTGTAACTAGAAGTTCAACAATGCGAAAGGAGAGGTTGTGGGTGCCATAGAACTTGCACCATGAGATTGGAAGGGCCTATGTTTAATCACTAGTGAAACCATTAGGGTTTCATAGAACCGATTCGGTTGTAAGAATTGAAGATCCTTGACTTGGAGGTCGAGAAACCCCGAGGAGAGAAGGGGGGGTCTGCATCAGGTAGGTAAGAACTGTTCACCATTTTCATAATCTAACATGGAAGTCTCATTGGTTTTTAAATTTTCCACATTCATTATTGAGTAAATGAACACATATATAGGTAGACTAAGTCTATAAGCATTAACTCCTACTTGCTCCAACACTTCAAAGTGACCATACTGTAGAGCCTTTATCTTCTTACCAAAACCTTATAGCATTTATTTTTTTAGATGCAACTAGACTCAGTCTCCTACCTTGAATGTCTTATCCATTATATGCTAGTTAAGTAGGCCCTTATACTTTTCCTATGACTTCTTCAATGTATTCTATACTTATAAATAGATATTTCTAATCTAGTCAATGAATCTTTCAACCTTAAATTTTTTTCCTATGGTGTCTTCCCTTGCTCCTTGTTGTCCACATACAACATCTAGAGGTGAAGGTGGAAAATATTCAAAGCAAGTTTGAGAAGGGGACTTATTGGTGAAAGTGTGGACTACTATGCTATAAGAGTGTTGAATATAAGTCAAAATTTTGTCCCAGTTCCTTGGACACTTTTGATTGTATCCCCTCAAAGGGTGTCCGCAAGAAGATGATGGAAAAAAAAGTGGCAATGTGGTGAGAACGAATGCGCTCACACATGAACACATGCATGTTCGTAAGGGCACATGGAACAAGATTATTGACAAAAAAAGTGGCAACGAGGTGAGAATGAATGCACTCACACAGGAGCATGTGCGGATTCTTAAGAACACGCACATGTTTCTGCTAAGACTAGCTTGGCAAACCCCAGATGCCAACTTGGCTCCTTAGTAGGAACACACATGTTCTCTAGAAACGTGTGTGCATTCCTATTGTATCCAAATAAAAGGGGCCACAATCGATCACTTTCCCCATTAGACCAACCACGTAGTGTGTTTGAGGATTTATTGGGTGAGATGAAGCACTAGGATTTACTGACAAGGTGTCCACGTGATCCCGACGTTGTCTCCAAGATATTATAGGTATTTATTTTCATGAAATTTCATGTTTTTTTAATTTCCTAAACTATTCAAATGCTTAAAAAATGAACCTAATTTATGTAAATTGCATTATTAAATTGTAGCACACATAATTAGCATGGAACCTGAAGAAAACCAAAATCCTACACCACCACAGGAAGGCAGACCAAACCCCAACCCATAACTAACAAATGTAGACATTGAAATTGATGAAGGGTTGAGATGTCTTATATTTATTATTGAACACTTATGGAGTACTAGATATCCCACCCAATTATCATTAACTACTTCCTTGGACACTATTTTACAATCTATTGCAAGTTCCCAAGGGAAATTAACCAATATTTTTTATTATAGGGATAGGATATTTGAATATTATAGAACTAGCCTCGATAAAAACAAAGTAAGAGACTCAAAAATAGGAAAACAAAAATTAATGACATTGTTCATTGATCCCAAAACTGGACTGCAACCACCAGTCACAAAGAGACACATTTCTATGCATGGGTCCACCTACCAACCATTTAAGGATAATTAGATGGATAGGTGGTTTATGTTTTCTTACAAACCTCCCTACAATAATAGGGAGACCTGACTCTATATTTCCTTAGTAAATCATGGGCAAAGTTTATGTGGGATCACCATGTCTACTACTTTGACATTGGTGAATTCCAAGGGGTGGGTTGTGGGTCTACATAGGATAGATAAAATGTTAGGCATGATGTAGTGCTAGATCCTCATCCTCCTAGGTGAAGGCCTAACCCCCCTATTCAACATCCTCCCATCACGAAAATCATTACCTAGAGACAAGCATCCATATCATCCTTGACTTGGAGCCTAGTGTAGCATGCCAATTTTGTAGCATTATCTCGACATGAGGTACCTATAGGTAGCATTGGGAGAGTGGTTGGTCCTCCAAGCCCTATAGTAGAGTGCAGCTAGGAAAGGGCACATGGATAGGCTAGGCATTCATGTGACCCTCAAAGATACTCAAGTTATAGGAATATTATTTATGGGCCAATGGAGGCTAGTAGACATGAGAGTTTCGTGGAGGAGGTTAGTATCTTGGCCATCTCTATGCTCTTCATTCATATATATATATATATATATATATATATATATATATATTTGTTTCCATATCTAATTGTATGATGTTTGTAGTTACTATGCTATGATAGCATACCCACAACACTAGTAGATGCATCAATTCCAGATTTCACTTATAATGCATCAATAGAGGCAACTTGCTCATTTGGTGTACCACATACACATCTATGTGTCACCTTTGATAAATTCACCATAATGATTTTCTTATTCTCTAGTATCCTCAAATGTAATATTGTTGTGTTTATACAGGCTGCAGTATCATACAGTGATGAGCCATGTCCATCCAGGATGGAAAAATCACTCCCTTCATAGGTATCATGTGTCAAGTTAAATATTTTTTTAAATGTGAAATTTGTTATATTGTTTTTGTTGAATTTTACATTTTTGTACTAGTAAAAATATTATAAATATGTATGCAGGTTACTTCATGTTGGGTGTTATATTATTTGCACGACCAACCATAGTGTCTGCTACGTTGCGTTGGGCATGCATAGGGGTTTGATAAAAAAAAAATCATCGAGAAATGTGTCACATTTTTTCCTCGTTTTTTCGTGTCACCTCAATTTTCATGTCCATTGTTGGGCGGTTTTTCGGCACATGGTTTTTGCTGATGGTTTTCTATTTTTGGTTAAGGAATTAGGGTTTTTGACTAATCCGGGTCATTGGGTTAGGGTTTTGGATTCCACTAGCTCCTATATGTATATTGTATTGTAAACACTGTATGACGATGAATGAATATAGAATATGTTGGTTTTCCCAGTTTGGGTTTCTAGGGGAAAAATATCTGTGTAATGTGTGTATTTTCCATTGTATATTTTTTGTTCTTTTATTGAAAATCTATTTGCAGTAAAATATTGTACAAGGTTAAAATCTACATTTGGTATCAGAGCCAAGATGGCTTCAGGGGGATGCCTTTGTGGTAAAGGGTTTGGATCGGGACTGTGATAAGCCTTGTTATAGTGGGAGATCTGTGGTATTGATTTTTAGGTGAAAATAAATGGCGGGAGTTCGGAAATGGAGATCGAGAAGTTTAATGGGAAAAGTTTTGAGCTACGGAAGCTCAATATGGAATATTGGTTTGTGGACAAATATCAATGTATCGTGGTGGATCCAAGTATTGCACCTACAGGAACTTCAACAGATGACTGGAAAATTTTGGATCAAAAAGCGAAGAGCACAATCCACCTATGTCTCTCAGATTCAGTATTAATGAATGTGTCAGAGGAAGCTACAACCAAAGATTTATGGGATAAGTTGAGGAAGTTGTATCAGTCTAAGTCCCTAGTAAATAAACTTTTCCTGATAAATAAGTTGTATAAAATGAGGATGAGAGATGGAGACTCGGTGGAAGAGAATTTGAATGCCTTCAATAGTGTGGTAATTTAGTTAGTATCTATTGAGATTAAAATTTCAGATGAAGATAAGTGTATCAATTTACTGTGCTCTTTACCAGACTCGTAGGATAATTTGGTTGTGGCCATAGGTAGTAATACAAATTCCTTGAAGTTTGATGAAGTGGTCTCATCATTGTTGTTGGAGGAGATGGGATCGAAGAACATAAAAGGACAGAGAACATATGCATTATTTGCAAGAGGATTATCCCAGGAAAGAAATAGATCTAAACCCTCAAGTGGGAGATCAAAGTCTAAGGGTAGATCTAAATCTCTCGGAAATTTTGTAAAGGTATGCTAGAGATTTGGAAAATAAGGGCACTACAAGAAGCAATGTAGATACAAAATTGAGAAAAAGAAGGGATTTGAAGAAGCTCCTTCTACAGAAGAAAATATCTCCAAGGAAGAAGGAGGGGATGTGTACTTGGATTCTTAAAGCACACATGCACATCGTGAGGCATGGTTGGTTGAATCAGGTGCATCCTTTCATATGACTCCCCATAGGGAGTGGTTTTGTGAATATGAAAGGTATGATGGAGGTAATTTTTTTCTAGGTGATGAATCGACAACCAGAATCATAGGACGAGGAAAATTCAAGTTGAAGATCATACATGGAAGGATTAGAACACTTCTTGGTGTTCTTCACATCCTAGGTTTGGCTATAAATTTAATTTCTGTAAGAAAAATGGACGATGCAAGGGTAAAAACAATATTTGAAAAGGAAACCTGCATGATGGTTCGAGGAGAAATGGTGTTGATGAAGGGAGTTTGGTTTGGAAATCTATATAAGCTCTAAGGAAACACTATTAGTGATGGGTGTAATAGTTCCATTGTTCCTAATATTGGATTTGAAGAAGAAATAACTCCTACAGTCTCTAGAGAAAAGGTTATGATGTGGAATCAAAGACTGGGGAATATCAGAGAGAGGGGTCTTTGACTACTACATGGTAAATGTATGGTTGAAGGTATGTCCAACTTCTCTCTAGATTTTTATTTCTGTTAATATTGTGTATATGGGAAGCAGAATCGGGTAGGATTCCCCTCTGGTGCAATGAGGGCAGAAGGAATTTTACAGCTAGTTCACAATGATGTGTTTAGACCTGTGTCGGTTGCATCATTGGGAAAATCTGTGTACTATGTCTCATTTATAGATGACTTCTCAAGGAACACTTGGAGATATTTCCTTAGGAAGAAATATGAAGTCTTTGAAATGTTTAAAGAGTTTAATTCTCTTGTTAAGAATCAAATAAAGAAAATAATTAAGGTGTTGAGGAAAGATAATGGCAGCGAGTTCTGCGGGAATTAATTTGAATAATTATGTAAGAAGTGTGGTATAGAAAGGAAAAATACTACTCCATATACACCTCGACAGAATGTGTTTCCAGAAAGGATGAATAGAACGTTGATGGAAAAATAAAGGTGCATGCTGAGTGGTGTCGGGTTAGGGAAATAATTTTGGCCAGAGGCAGTGGGTACTGCATGTTGCGTGGTCAACAGGTCACCCTCATCAATGTTGGATGAAAAGAATCCACAAGAGGTATGGAATGGTAAGAAACGTTCTCTCACACATCTCAAGGTATTTGGTTGTGAGGCCTCTGTTCATGTTCCAAAGGAAAACAAGAGTAAGCTAGATAAGAAATTTGAAAAGTGTATCTTTATTAGGTATAAATATGGTCACAAAGGTTATAAGCTTTGGAACCCAAAAACTAAGAAGTTTGTGTATAGCCGAGATGTGGTATTTATAGAAATGAAATATTTTGTTAAACATGAAGTCATACCAAGTAAGGAAGAACTAGATAAAATAGAGTTTGATTTAAAGGATGATGAATCAAACTCTATAGAAGAACAAGAATAAGAAGAAGAAGATCCTCATAATCTAGTATTGAGGAGATTCGTTAGATAAAGGAGGCTACTGGAAAGGTATAATCCATCTGATTTTTGTTCAGATTTTGTTTTGTCTATTACTAATGATGATCCTACAACTGTCAGGGAGGCACTAGATTCATAGGATGGAAAGATCTGGAAAAAGTCCATGGATGAAGAAATGGGAATCTTGGATAAGAATGAGGCTTGGGATCTAGTGGAGTTTCCGAATGGAATAAATCCCATTGAAAGCAAATGGGTATTTAAAAAGACGTTGAATGCAGAAGGAAAAGTGGAGAAATACAAAGATCAGTTAGTAGAAAAGGGTTATTCCTAGGTTGAGGGAATTGATTTTGGTGATATTTTTTCTCATGTTGCCAAGTTAACTTCTATAAAATTTTTGTTATCTATTGCTACTACATTTGATTTTGAATTAGAACGGATGGATGTGAAGACAACATTTCTACATGGGGATCTAGAAGAAGAAATCTATATGAAGAATCTAGAAGGATTTGCTGTGAAGGGAAAGAAGGAGTTGGTATGCAAGATGAAAAGGTCCCTGTATGGTTTAAAACAATCACCAAGGATATGGTATCAAAAAATTGATACTTATATGATAGGAATTGGCTTCACAAGAAGCAAAGAGGATCACTGTGTGTATTTTAAATTAATTGGTGATCACTTGATTTATTTTTTCTTGTATGTGGATGACATGTTGTTGATAAGAAACAACAAGGAGATTATTTAGGATGTGAAAACTAAGTTGTCCTCTAAATTTGACATGAATGATCTCGGTGCTTCAAATTTCATTTTGGGCATGGAAATTAAAAGATATCATAAAAAGAGGAAACTATGGTTAAATCAATGAAAATACGTCGAGACAATATTGCATATGTTTAATATGCATGAATGTAAATTGATCAAGGTCCCTATTCCTGTTAGTGTAAAGTTATTTGCGGATCAATGTCCCAAGACACATGAAGAGGAGGAGAAATGTCTCGTGTTCCATATGGAACTGCATTTGGAAATTTGATGTATGCAATGGTATGTACTAGAAAAGAGATTGCACATGCAATGGGAGTTTTGAGCAGGTATATGTCAAAACCAGGGAAGGAGTATTGGACAACAGTAAAAACAATTTTCAGGTATTTGCGTGGCACTGCTAGCTATGGATTGTGCTACCAAGGAAGACCATGATTGGACAGAGTGTTGGACATACATGGATTTTTGGATGCAGACTGGGTTGGAGATTTGGATCATAGGATATCTACAAGAAGGTATGTGTTTAACCTATTTGGAGGAGCAATCAGTTGGATGAGAAAAGGACATGTTGTAGTGGCACTTTCAACTACAAAATTTGAATACATGGAAGCCACTCATGCAACTAAGGAAGAGGTATGGTTACAAAGATTTTGTTCAGGTATTGGGTTGATACAACAAGTTGTAAAGATTTATTGTGACAGTCAAAGTGCAATTTTTCTTACGAAGAACCCAACTTA
Source organism: Picea mariana (assembly GCA_032191745.1). Classification (NCBI taxonomy): domain Eukaryota; kingdom Viridiplantae; phylum Streptophyta; class Pinopsida; order Pinales; family Pinaceae; genus Picea; species Picea mariana. The sequence goes on from JASDQU010100405.1 coordinate 151,020, forward strand.
TCATTCAAAGGCAAAGCATATTGATATTCAATATCACTTTGTGAGAGACATGGTTGAAGAAAATAAAGTGTTGTTGATGAAGGTGGACACTTTGAAGAATGTTGTAGATTCATTAACAAAATTTGTGAGCATTGAGAAGTTCTCTTGGTGTAGAAGATCCATGGGAATTATTGCCTTGGATTGTTGACTATGTAACCCTGTAACCCCCTGTATGCAAAGAAAGCAACAAGTGGGAGAATGTTGGGTATGTGTTATCTTCTTTGCACGACTAGCCATAATTTCTATTACATTGCGTCCGGGGTTCGGGTGTAGCATCCCCAAAGTTTTTTTTTTCCGTGTCGTATTTTTGCCTCATTTTTTGTGTCACCTCAATTTTCATGTCCATTGTTGGGCGGTTTTTCAACACATGGTTTTTGTCGATGGTTTTCTATTTCTGGTTAAGGAATTTGGGTTGTTGACTAATCCAGGTCATTGGGTTAGGGTTTTGGATGTCACTGGCTCCTATATGTATATTGTATCGTAAACAATGTATCACGATGAACAAATATAGAATATGCTGGTTTTCTTGGTTTGGGTTTCCAAGGGAAAAATCTCCGTGTAATGTGTGTATTTTCCATTGTATCTTTTCTGTTCTTTTATTGAAAATATATTTGCAGTAAAATATTGTACAAGGTTAAAATATACACTTCATTCATTGTTAGGTCACCTATACCACCACCCTTCTATTCACCACCACTACTAACATTCCCTCCATTTTTTTTCCCCAGATACAAGGCTAGTGCAGTCCTTAGCCACATTGCCTCAGCTCTTGGGATACCTCTTTCCATACTAAGGATTTTACCATCACTCATACAACCCGTGGGGGTTTATCACCGCCCACCCCTGCCACCTTTTCCATCCCATCCATCCATAGTGGTTTCACCCATACGCCACCCACCACCTTTTCCATCCCATTCATCCATAGTGGTTGCACTTGTATGCCACCCATCAGTCATCTGTATTGTAAACCAAACTATTTTATCTATTAAGGATGCCACAATAGATGTTGCATCTGAGTAACTTATACATCCAAATGCTCCACTTGCTAGTGACTCTCCATCGTTTCCCTAGTTATTCGTGGTGAGATCCGACATTTGTTGATGAATTTTTATGTATCATTAATGAAATTGATTTTATGCATTTATATTTAAATTTCATGTTTTGATCCTTATAACTCCTGTAGGGTGGCATTAATGAGAGATTAGGGTCGTGAAGAAGGGAAATACCCTTGTGATCATTGGTATCATTCATGGTAAGTTTTCTTAGATTGAATTATAAAGTATCATTTTGTAGGTATGTTAATTCATTATGATTTTTTTTTTTTAAGAATGTTGTTTCTTTGTCCAGTCTCCGGAGAGATGAACCACACCCAGGATCAAAACCACTCGAGGTCGTACTTCAAGTAAGAGAAGAAAAATTTAGTTATGGGATGCACCTGATAGTTGCAAGGGTGGAAGTGGCTAATGAGTGACCAATGAGTGCCATTTTGTATCTATGTCACCATATGTCAATTTTCCCTGTTTGGGAACTTTCTCTCATTTTGTATATTGGGCACAATGTGCCATTTTGTAAAAAACGTATAGTTCAAATGATTTTGAATGCACACACACACACACACACATTTCATGGCACATGTTTTATGAATTTCAATGTTCGTTTCTATGATGTTGATGAATGATGATTATGATAATTATGATGGTAATGCTAAAACTTATGTTATCCATTAGGACATTGAAAACTAATAAACTAAATATCCAACATCTCTAACATGATATCCTCTAGCTTTACCATTCCAAAAATGTATTGAAATAAACTAAGGTACATTCAAATTTTCAAGAGTACTTTACTCGACACAATTACCTTTCCTCAATTTCAAACAACACCAATTACATTTGTCAATGTTTCTCATGCCATATTAACAACCATTATTTATTTTTTTGATTCCTTTGATAATGAATTAGAAATATTAATTTATTTTTGACTCTAAAGAAAGAACCCAACCATTTAGTTGTCATTCTTATGCCTTTACCTTGCCAAACTTTTTATTTATTTCAAAGTATCTATCCAATAGATTTCCCTAGCTATGAAAATTTGTAACAATATGATAATCAAAATTCAAGGCATGAATGATGGGATTGACCTAGAATCAAACCTAGAGTTGAATCCAAGTAGAAATTTATGGTCATTTGACCATCAATATTTGTAAATAAGAGAATCAAACTCACACAAGGAGGAGAGGGAAAAGTCAATATTTGTGTGTGGAAGTTCAAGAAAATCGACACAAAACTAGATAGTCATGCCATGATACCTTCCAAAACATCAAGAGAAGCTTCCAATTCCATATTTTTCTCTTAGAATCTATTCAAAGTAGTTCTGGTCTCTAATTCCTAAGCCCACAAATGATGGAGGGACATGTGAATTTCTTATAAATCAGCAAAATTTTCTTGAATCCCTTCTGGAAACATAAGTTCCAATCTTTCTTTGCAATTGTTGGCCATCAAGGTGGAATGAGAGGCAATGAAATAGGCATATTCAAATACCTTCTTGTATCGTATGGATTTTAGACTTCAATACTCACATATGCCTATCCATTGAGAATGTCGTGATGTGACCCTCTTCCATGCCATATCCATTTTTTACCAACACAATGATGACATTGACATATATTTACTATCCCTATGTGTTGGACCACATTCCTTGAGTACCCTTTACCTTAACATATAGGTATGAACCCTTAAGGATGTCTAGTTCTTAACTAGGGTATTTTATCATCTTTCCTCTCTTATACTTTGGCCCTTGGTGGTTGGTTTGGTTCACTTTGGCCCTCTCGAGTACTCATTTCGAGGATTTCCTTACTCTATGAGTCCATTTAGGGGCACAAGTCTGTGATTTTTCATAGCTACTTAGAATTCTTTGTCATGGATCCACAATGGTCCAAATTCATTTTTTTTTGTTATTTTTAGGATCAAACAAGTCAAATATTCCTTAACCTTTCCTAGTCTAAAGGCGCCAAATGAGCCAAAATTGTATCAGTTATACTACATTTGTGTCTCATGGCTCACAGAATAATGAGTGTATGTTTGGGTGAAAAAACATGTTGTTACTTTAGAAACTTGTGGTATGTGGTCAAACTGCATGGTTTCTTTCTTCGATGGTTAGTTTTCTATTCAACTACACCTTGAGGTTGTTCCCTTGACTATTTGTCTCATTCAGTTCCTCTTTGTAAAGTATATTATATGGATATCTTAAAATATTCCAATTTTCTAACTTTGAAACCCTATCTCGTATGTACCCACTCAAATTGGCATCACATCTTGATCTATCGTCCTAATTAATTTACTAGGTTCTTGGGTTTCTTGGGGTTTTTTTCTCCACCACATCAATGGGGATCTTACAGATTAGTTTGGATCCAACCTTGTGGGATTGTTTTCTCATCCCAAGACATATTCAAATTCTTAGTCATATCATACTTTGAAAAATATTCAACCCCGCAACATCAAGGGAGATTCTAGCACAACTAGGAAAATGGAGGTATCGTGTATTTATTAACTTACACCTTCAATATTGATTGTGACTAATGTAAGGGATATGAACGTTTTTTTGTTTGAAAAAAAACGGTACTCGAATAGAGGAAGAACACCTTTAGTAACCACTCACACAACCCGATCAAAGATAAAAACCCTCAAAGAGGGAAACAGTCCATGACAACAACCAACACGACTACTTGAGGAAATATATTAATGCAAAAGAAAAATATTTTACAAGATATTTTCTCACAATCGATCATAAACAAATGACCCTCCATGATATTTAAATAGATATCATGGACCAATCAGGTATAAGAAACATATCAATGTAGCCATTAATATCAAGGAGAATATGAGTTGTTGGACCACTCTATGTCTAGAACATATCATGATTGTTGGATTACATAACTACAAATGAATACTAAAGAAACATGCTAAGAAACACACTTTTACCTAAAGACAATTTCAACCTAGTTGATCTTAACTAACTCCTAAATGTCTAAATATCCTATCATCCCCCCTTAAGAAAAAATTGGGATAGGATTGAAGGATTTACAAAGGAGACACAATATGAGAAGGAAGGAGTCATTAAAGACTGTCCCCTCTTAATGAAAACTTATTGAACTCTATCATAGATTGAAGTTTGGAAAACCTCTCTTCTATAGGAGACTTGTGAAAGTATATGCAACTTGATCTTCTGTAAGGAAAAAGAGCACTTCGATAACTCAAACATGAATGGGATTTCTAATGAAGTGCATGTTTAGCTCAATGTGTTTGTTGTTTTTATGTTTAAATATATCTTTGGTGAACTTGATGGAACTTTGATTATCGCACTAGAGGGTGGTTGGATGTTGCTGCTATAATCCAAAATATGAAAGAATCTATCAAAAACAGAATGATTCTTGACTTGCATTAATTGATGCTTGGTACTTTTCTTCTACTAAAGAAAGAGAAATAATATGTTGTTTATTACAAGCCCAAGTGATAGGTTCAAAACCACGACTGAAAACATAACCTACAAAAGACTTTCTATCATCAGGGTCATTGGCCCAATTTGAATCAGAGAAACCAACCAACAACAAAGTCCCCCCTGAAATGTAATGTACCCAAGATATACCAAAGTATCATTTTTTCTTCTTTCCAGTGGCTTTCATGGGGTGTTTACATATACCAATCAACAAGACCAAAACCAAAGGAAATACCAGGATGGGTATGAGTCAAATATAAAAGGATGCCAAATAACTAACGGTATAAAATGACATCGACTTAAGGAGTAATACAGGTGGCTGCAAGTTTGACTCTAGACTGGAAGGGAGAAGGGGGAGGTTTAGAATTGTCCATGTGAAATCAGAGAAGAATGTCACAAGAATACATAGACCGGGAAACAAAAATTCCTTCCTTAGTTTGCAAAACTTGGAGGCCAAGCTGGAAATAATGCAAATAGCCTAATCCATCATTTCAAATTTCTTTTAAAGGATGGATTTTACATGGGTTAAAAGTTTAGGGTCACTAACAGTGACAATATGATCATATATATAAATAACAAGTATTAATATATGAATTCCTACTTTCTTGGTATAGACATTAGGGTCATAATGACATATAGAAAAGATGGTATCAAGAAGAACATTGTCTATTTTGGCATACCAAGCTCAAGGATCTTACTTAATACCATAAAGATATTTCTTAAGGTGAAAAATAAGAATAGAGTAATTTTTGACATAGACAAGAGGTTCTTCCATGTATATTTCTTCTTGCAAATCCCATGCAAGAAGGTGGATTTAATATCCATCTTATGGACCTCGCATTTATGTGAGGAAACAAGGGCTAAAGCAAGGCATACATAATTCATTTTGGCTACAGGGGAAAATATTTCATTGTATCCAATGCCTTTAACTTGAGAGAACCCTTGGAAACTAATTGGGCCTTATGTCTTTCAACACTTCCATCTGATACATACTATATTCTATACGCCCATTTACATATGGAAAATTTTCTTCCTTTCAGAAGAGATACAAGACCCCAAGTATCATTTGTTATTAAATAGCGATACTCTTTATTCATTGTTGTATATAAATCTCAATAGATCAAAGCTTCTACAAATGTCTCTGGATAATGAACCTTTGGAACTTGAGCCAAAAAAGAAGAGGCTCACTGGAACTATGAACATGTTTGACATTGATCTGTAGGATCACTGACAAGATTGACAACTTCTTCTTGAGTTGAACAGACCCATCTGTGAAGTAGTGGTATTGGTGCAGGTTCATGTTCAATGGGCTCATCTGGAGGAAGGTGAGAAAGAGGAGGTGGATTTTCATCCTCATGGTCATCATCTGAAAAAGAAACCAGAATAGGAACAAAAGATGGCAAGAATACCAAAGATGGATCACATGCCAAATGTGGCACACATTTTGAATTAAAATTGTAGGCCAAGATATTTTCATCAAATTTAACATCTCTTCTAATAATAATTTCATTGGAATGAGGTTGAAGAAGTCGAAATAAGTCGTCAGCCTTTGATATATTTATAATATCCAACAAAAATGTTTTTCTCACTTTTAGGCTGCAATGCTTTCCTTTTCTCATCACGAATGTGAGCCCATGCTACACTACCAAATACACATAAGTGGCTTAAATATAACTTAATTTTAGTCCATGATTCTTCCATTGCGATATTTTTTAAATCCTTTGTGGGAGTGTGATTTACTATTTAATATGCACAGTTGATGGCTTCCACCCAATAATGAGGGCTTAATCCTTTAAATTGGATCATACAATTAGTCGTTTCCTTTAATGTGGGTTTATTTCTCTGAGTAACACCATTTTGTTGCGGTGTATATGGAACAATATGTTTCATTTGAATACCTTGTGCAGTGAAATAACTTGTAAATTTGTTGTCCACATATTCACCTCTATTACCTATCCTTAAATTTTGAAGTTAATGTCTAGATTATTTTTCTACAAGGGCCTTGTAGGACAAATACTTGTCAAAAACTTCACTCTTAAGTTTTAAAAAGTAAACCCAAGTGCATTTAGAGAAATCATCAATGAAGTTTAAGAAGTAATTTCACCCGGATAAAGAACGAGAATAAATTGTATCACACAAATCACTGTGAACAAGCTACAAAGGGGTCAAGGCGTTCCAAGAGTAACGTTTGTCAAAAATTCCCTTATGATGTTTTCCAAGAACATAATCGACACAAACACCATCTCTGAAAGAAACGAGAAGAATACCAATCACCATATGTTGATTACATAGTTGCTGCAATGGGAGATAGTTTAGATGACCAAATCACTCATGCCAAAGTTTGATCAAGTCATCGTTATGAGAAACAAAAAATGATGGAAAAGGTGATCATCCAAAGTCTTCAAATTTGTACAACCTAGTAATATCATCAATAATTCCAATTTCTAGGACTTTCTTAGGATATTTTAAATCCTTGATTACAACTTGATGAGGTGAAAAATCTATGGTTTTACCTTCACCAAAATACGTGATCTGATATATTGATAGAAGGTTGCATGAAAGACTTGGAACACATAATACATAATTGAAATGACGATTATTTACCTGAATTATTTTAGTCCCTACAACACTAAGAGATTTATCATCACCAACAAATATTTTTTTGGTTTTACATTCATTAAGAGAAGAAAAAATAGTTTTATCTTTAGCCATATGATAAGATGCTCCAGAATCAATAAGTCACTCATTAGAAGAAGTAGAAGCTGCATTGAAGGAGAAACTAGAAGCAAAAAGTGCATGTCCATAAGAGGAAGAGTTAGAAGAAGAAGAATCAATATTGATTTTGTGCAGCTTCATTGATGCTTCTAAGGCTTCAATATTTTTAAAGCATTTATATTCCACTTGACCATCTCACCCACAAAAGCTGCAATGTTTGTCGATCTTCTTATTTTTAGATTTTTCTCATTTATCATCATTAGAATTAGAAGTTGGTTGAGAGGGTTTGGGACCCTTGTTTTCCTTTTTTTGTGTGGCAAGGATGTTGCTTCTTGGGATTCTTGGATTTACCTTTCATTTGGGCCATTAATACATTGTTAGATGTACCTACAATGTTGATCACTCCAAGTTGAAAAATATTATCTTTCTCTCTAATTAGAGAATCACAAAAAGACTCAAAGTGGGAGTTTGGTAAACAATTCCTATAACTTCTCTGGTGGCATAAAAGGTATATATAAAGACATAATATGCACTACCAAGCTTAGCAAGAATAAAATATATGCATAAGTCACCACTCAAATCTATTTGAAAACATTTACATAAAATAAGATAAGTGTTTTGAACTTAGATAAATAATCCTCAATGAAAGTAAAATCATTGGTACTTAAGGTCATTAACTGATTTTCATTATGGTGCGATCGAATCACATTTTCTTTACCAAACACATCTTCAAGCTTTTCCCAAGGTTTATTTGAGCCATCAATTCTTTGAAGGTGAAGCCTTACATTAAGAGAGATGGACATTATGATTATTCCATGTTCTTAGTCATTCTTACTATCCCATTTGGATTTATTTTCATCATCATAGGGGACTTGTTCTGTTCCCACAGTAATTTGGTAGAACCCTTTACTTATCAGTACATTCTCCATATGTGATTTCCATGAGAAGTAGTTGGTACCTGTAAGAAAAAGATCACTTGGTGAAGCCATATTTAAATATGAAAATAATATGGATTCAAAATATGAAACTAACTTCCTAGATGAAAATATCTTGAAAAAATTGGTTGTTTAAAAGAAACAAACAATAAAAATAGTCTTCAGATGTGAAAGTTATGCAATTTTTAGGAAAATGAATAAACGATAACCAAAGAGCCACACAACAAGTAGAAGTTGGCCCATGTGGTGATGGATGCACACAATTCTCTTCCTTATCTAAATTTCCCTATAAACTCACTTTTACAACTAAGTTACTTATGAAGTGACAAACTTTTATAGAATAAGTGAGAATCATTTTTACAATGAAGTTACTTTATAAATTAAAGTTGCATGGAAAAAAATAACTAAAAATGAATATTAAATATACTTTATAGTGATTCACTTTTATAATTTAAGTGAATTTCCCTTTGCAATGAATGCATGAACTTTAAAAAAAAGCAACTTAAAAGAAAAGACTTTAACTCAAGACATCTTACTAAATAAAACAACTTTCAACCAAGTGAGCTAGTGCAAAATGCATTATAATTGTAAAGGAGGATGGGGTTGTTGTTGTTGGAGCTTTACCTTAAAGTGCGAGCTTACTACAAAAACTTTCCTTTTCATATGCTCACACAAAAACAAGTGAAATTTTAGAAAAAACATTTTAAATCTTAACAACAATAGGGTTAGATCTCAGTTAACTTATCTAGAAAATGCAAGTTTTCTCTATGTTTTTTATTTTCTAGGTTCACATACAGTGCAAAGCAAAGAGCATATTCAATTTTTTTTTTTTTCTTTGTTTCTAACTTGTCGAGATCGTACAAACCACACATCAAAGAACATATTAAAAAAAAAAGAGTAGAAACACAAAAATAAAAACAGAAAACCGAAATATTAACTTTGTAATTTTTTTTTTTAAATAGCATATTCAAGCTTTATACCTCTAGATCTAACTAAAATGGTTGTATCTTGGGAAAACATAAAACTTTTTGAGTGAAACGAAAAAATGATTTCTAACTGAAAGAAGTGATATAGACATAATGGACCAACCCTATGAGTCTAGAAATGTACAAAATAGTAGAAACTAGAAATGCAACAACTTGACTACAAGATCTCGATCTACAATGGGAGCAAGTCTTCAAACGAGATCTGATACCATGTTAAAAAAAATAGAGTATTCCAATAGAGGAAATACACCTTCGGTAACCACTCACTCAACCAAATCAAATATCAACACACCAATGTTTTTATGTGGTTAAAACCGTCAAAAACAGAAATAGTCCACAACCCCAACCAACATGTCCGCTTGAGGCAATATATTAATGCAAAAGAAAAATATTTTACAAGAGAGTTTCTCACAATTAATCATAATAAAATGACCCTCCATGATTTTTAAATAGATATCAAGGACCAATTGAGTGTTAAGCCATGGATTAGTGTATTTGTTAATATTGAGGAGAATATGACACATCAAATCACTCTATGTCCATAACATATAATGGCCATCGGATTGCATAACTAGAAATGCATACTAATGCATACTAAAGAAACACATTTTTACCTAAAGACACTTTAGACCAAGTTGGTCTTAACTAACTCTGAAGTGTCTAAAATTCCTAACATCTTCAACTTTCTTACAAAGTAAATTGAACTATTCCATATCCAACTCAAGTTTTGACGACATGATAATCAAAACTCTAGCATGAATGACTAGTTCAATTCTAGCAACATGATAATCAAAATTCAAAGCATGAATGACAAGATTGACGTAGAATCCTAGACTTGAATCCAAGTAGATAACTATGGTCATTTGACCATCAATCATCACTGAGTAGAGAATCAAATTCACAATTGCACATCAAATAATAGACCAATGTTGTTAACCAACACCTTGAGAATGATAAAAATTCAATGAATAACATTTCACTTCAAGGGGAAAACCTCATTTTACAACATATTCAATGTACAATATGAGATAAGATTCCCTAAGACTAGGTATCCTTTGTGTGTGTGTGTGTAGGAGACAAAGGATACAATTATAATGAAAGGGTACAATGAAGGGTTCTACCCTACCTACTAACATAACACTATAAATGTAATAATTCAATATCTAGGGCTTAATAAAGGAGTTTTATATTAAACATGGTATTTTTATTGGGATTAACATGCCCCTCCCCTTCAAAAAAGTGTTTTCACCAACACTCGAATAACTACAAGTGTTTCTACATGAAGAAATCATCTTCCTATGTTGCCTCTTCCACTGGTAGGTTCTTCCATTTGACAAGGTACTCATTAATTGCTCGATTTTGTAGTTGCTTAATCCTTATTTCAAGGATTGTTTATGGTGCTAGTGTGATTTTCCCTTCTTCTTTAATATCTTGTAAAATAATTTGGGTTGAGATCATGTGTCCGGTTACCTTCTTTAATCAAGAAACATGGAAGACTGGATGTACACATGAAGATCGATGCAACTTCAATTTGTAAACCATACTTCCAATTCTTGTTGGGTATGTGTTATATTCTTTGCATGAGTATGTGTCATGTGTCAAGGAAATGTGACACATACCTTGGGAAATGTGTCATGTATTTAGGTGGTTTTTTGGCAGATGGTTTTTGCCGATGGTTTTCTATTTCGGGTTAAGGAATTAGGGTTTTGGAATAATCCAGGTCATTGGGTTAGGGTTTTGGATGCCACTGGCTCCTATATGTATATTGTATTGTAAACAATGTAACACAATGAATGAATATAATATATGCTGGTTTTCTTGGTTTAGGTTTCCAGGGGAAAAATCTCTGTGTAATGTTTGTATTTTCCATTGTATCTTTTCTGTTCTTTTTTGAATATCTGTTTACAGTAGACATTGTACAAGGTTAGAATTTACATTTGGTATCATAGATTTATTGGCTTTAGGGGGACGCCTTTGTGGTCAAGGGTTTTGCTCGGGATTGTGATAAGCCTTGTTACAGTTGGAGATCTGTGGTATTATTTTTCAGGTGAAAAGAAATGGCAAGCAATTCAAAGATTGAGATCCAGAAGTTTAATGGGAAAAGCTTTGAGTTGTGGAAGATCAATATGGAAGATCTTTTGGTGGACAGAGATCAGTGGATCGCGGTAGATCCAGGTACTGCACCTACAGGAACTTCTGCAGATGACTAGAAAAATATGGATTGGAAGGCAAAGAGAACAATTCGACTGTGTCTCTCTGATTCAGTATTACTGAATGTGTCAGAGAAAGTTACAGCAGAGGATTTATGGGAAAACTTTGGGAAGTTGTATCAGTCTAAGTCCCTGGTAAATAAACTATTCTTGAGAAAGAAGCTGTATAACTTGAGGATGAGAGATGGAGACTCGGTGGTAGAGCATTTGAACGCCTTCAATACTGTGGTAAGTCAGTTAGTATCTGTTGAGATTAAAATTTCAAATGAAGATAAATGTATTAGTTTGTTGTGTTCTTTACCAGACTCGTGGGATAGTCTGGTTGTGGCCATAGGTAGCAATACAACTTATTTTAAGTTTGAATAAGTGGTCTCATCCTTGTTATCGGAGGAGATGAGACGAAAGAATATGGAAGGACATAGCAGAGATGCATTATTTGCAAGAGGACATTCCCAGGAAAGAAATAGATCTAATTTCTCAAGTGGGAGATCTAAGTATAAGGGTAGATCTAAATATCCTGGAAAGTTTGTAAGGGTATGTTGGAGGTGTGGAAAAGAAGGGCACTACAAGAAGCAGTGTAGATCTAAAGTTGAGAAAAAGAAGGGATCTGAAGAATATTCTTCTACAGAAGAAAATACCTCCAAGGAAGAAGGAGGGGATGTGTACTTGGCCTCTTCAAGCACACATGCAGATCATAAGGCATGGTTGATTGACTCTAGTGCATCCTTTCATATGACTCCCCACAGGGAGTGGTTTTGCGAATATGAAAAGTATGATGGAGGTAATGTTTTCTTAGGTAATGATTCGACAACCAGAATCATAGGAAGAGGAAGGGTCAAGTTGAGACTCATATATGGAAGGATTAGAACACTGCCTGGCATTCTACACATCCCAGGTATGGCTAGAAATTTGATTTCTGTAAGCAAAATGGAAGATGTAGGGGTAATTTTTTTTTTGAAAAGGGAACTTGTAGGATGTTTCGAGGAGAAATGGTGTTGATGAAGGGAGTTCGGTTTGGAACTCTGTATAAGCTTCTAGGAAGAAATATTAGTGATGGGTGTAATAGCTCCATTGTTCCAGATATTGGAGTTGAAGAACAAATAACTCCTACAATCTCTAGAGAAAAGGTTATGTTGTGGCATCAAAGACTGGGGCATATCGGAGAGAAGGGTATTCAACTACTACACAATAAAGGTATGGTTTAAGGTATGTCTAACTACTCTCTGGATTTTGATTTCTATGAACATTGTCTATATGGGAAAAAAAATTAGGTAAGATTCCCCTCTAGTGCAACGAGGGCAGAAGGAATTTTACAACTAGTTCACATTGATGTTTTTGGATCTGTGTCGGTCCCATCATTGGGAAAATCTATGTACTATGTCTCATTTATAGATGAATTCTCAAGGAAAAATTGGATATATTTCCTCAGGAAGAAATCTGAAGTCTTTCACAGGTTTAAAGAGTTTAAGGCTCTTGTTGAGAATCAAACAAAGAAAAGAATTAAGGTGTTGAGAATAGATAATGGCAAAGAGTTCTGTAGGAATGAATTTGAAGAATTCTGTAAGAAGTGTAGTATAGCAAGGCATAAGACTAATCCATATACACCTCAATGGAATGGAGTTGCAGAAAGGATGAACAGGACGACGATGGAAAAAGCAAGGTGCATGCTCAGTGGTGTCGGGTTAGGGCAAGAATTCTGGGTAGAGGCAGTGGGTAATGCATGTTATCTGGTCAACCAATCACCCTCATCAGCATTGGGTGACAAGACTCCATAAGAGGTATGGATTGGTAAGGAACCTTCTCTCACACATCTCAAGGTATTTGGATGTGATGCATATGTTCATGTTCCAAAGGAAAACAAGAATACACTGGATAAAAAGGCTGAAAAATGTATCTTTATTGGATATAAAGATGGTCTCAAAGGTTATAAGCTTTGGAACCCAGAAACTAAGAAGGTTGTGTATAGCCGAGATGTGGTATTTAGAGAAATGAAGGATGTTGTTAAACATAAAGTCCTACTAAGTAAGGAAGAACCAGAGAAGATAGAGTTTGATTTAAAGGATGATGAAGTAGAATCTACAGAAGAACATGAATCAATAGAAGAATATCCTCATACTCCAGTATTGAGGAGATCGAATCGAGAAAGAAGGCTACCGGAAAGGTATAGTCCATCTGATTTTTGTTCAAATTTTTCTTTGTCTATTACTAATGATGATCCTAGAGCTGTGAAGGAGGTAGTGGATTAAGAGGATGGAAATATCTGGAAAAGGGCCATGGAAGAAGAAATGGCATCTTTGGATAAGAATGAGGCTTGGGATCTAGTGGAGTTGCCAACTAGAAGAAATCCCATTGGCAACAAATGGGTATTTAAAAAGAAGTTGAATGTAGAAGGACAAGTGGAGAAATACAAAGCTCGGTTAGTAGCAAAGGGTTATTCCCAAGTTGAGAAAATTGATTTTGGTGAGATTTTTTCTCTTATTGCCAAGTTAACCTCTATAAGATTTCTGTTATCTGTTGCTACTGCATTTGATTTTGAAGTAGAACAGATGGATGTGAAGACAACATTCCTGCGTGGTGATCTGGAAAAAGAAATATTTATGAAGAAACCAGAAGGTTATGCTGTGAAAGGAAAGAAGGAGCTGGTATGCAAGTTGAAAAAGTCCCTATATGGTTTAAAACAATCACCAAGGATGTGGTATCAAAAATTTGATACTTATATGCTGGGACTTGGCTTCACAAGAAGCAAAG